>JADANN010000443.1:2248810-2532066 GCA_018806985.1 Angiostrongylus vasorum
GGGGCTCGATTCCGCGGCAGCAGGATTAAGAGTCTAGTGCTCTACCGACTGAGCTAACCGGGCTACCATCGTTGCACAGCGATATGTGAAGGAGCGCTCTTTGCATATTCTTACTCGTTTGCAAGCGTGTTTACGGTGATGGACATCAAAATATAGGGAACATTAATCCACCCGGTAGTCTCCTCCAAAGACGGCTCTCTGAATATTAGGCAAAATAGTATTCTTTTATCGCGTACTTCTTCGCATGAGTGATCATCTTGTTTAGTACATGTATCGCGAAAACGCGTCGAATATTCTCATTTTAATGCCTATGCTTATGTTGACTTGGGAATTGCGGATGATGTGCCGGTGAGGTGTTTCCAAATTGTAATAAAAAGGGCGTCACTAAGACAAAAGGTTGTATTGGCTATAATATTCTTTCTCAGACACTGTCTAAAACACTGACTCGTTCAGTACTTCATCAGAAGTAGGCGACTACACCAAGTATGCGGTCTACCAGGTGACAGCCACCTCGTACAGGACACCATAATGCGAATGCTACGCACTTGGTTTTGATGCAAATATCTATCCGCGAACTCTCTGCAGTTGCTATACAAATTAATATTTATGTTCTGAGTTTTATCGGCTCATGTTATGAAAGTGTTTGCCTGAGTACATTGCGTGTTTGACGTTCCCGACCTCTGAGGAAGGTGGTGAAACTGCCGAAGTGAGGAACTTCTGCTCATCCTACTTCTTCGTCCTCATTTCTTCTTCTTCCGAAGTGGTGAGTGCGATTGCTGCAATATTTAGTGGAACTTTTTCGACGATCGTGCACATTTTTTTCAACAACTGGTAAATCGTATAATGTTACATAAAAAGCACTGCAATCTTAAGAAAAGCTCGATCTCGGATGTATTATTTTGGTGTAATGAACAACCGATAAGAATTCATTCATTTTTTTTCATGGACTTCGGTGATGATTATCTACACGTCGCCGCCTTGCGTCCACCCTCCCCAGCCCAGCATACGTCCTCCCAGCGCCTTTGCCATTTCACTCCCCAACCGACAGCGGATTACGATCCTCAGCAGCTTCTGCTTCGTCTTGACAAATATGCAAGCAACACCCACTCACTAGCCTCCTGTGCACATTTTTACTTGTGTTCACAGTCGTCGACCTCCTCATTAGTCCCACACGTCACCTCTATCAAATCCACTCAGCGGCAGATACCGCAATTGTCAGATTCTCGTCACCTTGATTCCTATACTCGCTTTTTCCTCGTTTTGTCGTTGGCTTTGTTTTGTCGCTTCCAGTGCATTTTCCTGCTAAAAACCGATTACTTACCTTCTTCGTTTAAGAATGATTCTTACATCTGAGGTTCAAAACATCTTTTTTCTCTACTTTAAGTTTCATGTTCTCCTTGCCAACGACAATAAATATGGAATTTGGAATGCAGTTTTCTACTTGCTGGCAAATCTGTTACGTTCAAAATCACCTTTTCCTGTGGAATGAAGCAATTCGGCCTTCTCGCCGATAGCTTGAAGTCTGTCCAACTAGCGTATGCTCATAAAGTGGTGGTTGCCAATGTTCATTTGAACTGAAAATAACGATAATGATGCTGACATATTTGTAAAACTCGGACTCCAAGCCAGATTGGAAGTCGCTATTATCCCTTTCTGGGGCTCACGAGTCACCCATTGCACCTGTGCTAGGATTTGTCTTTTGTCCGCCAACTGTGCGTGAAATGCTCGACTTTGTATGAATTCGCCACGCGGGACTTTTCTCCGTAATTGAATTGAACAATCTCGAGTCTGGGTTATAACAGTTTATAGCAATAGCAACAGTACAATAATAATATGTGATATGTGACGATATGTGATTAGCTGGATGGATATAAGAGAGATTGAAATGACAACAAGTGATACAGCTTGAAAGAAAGGCTGACAGTGGAGTTGGAGCACTGAGGAACTGGGGGGACTGGAAGACAAGCACTGCAAGATTGGAAGACGAGCACTTAGGGTTAGAACCCAGGCACTGGTACATTGGAAGACAGACACTAGTTTCTATGACTACTGGTGCTCCTTTTATTCTGTCTGTAATGGGTGGGGTTTTACAGAGGGAGTCAGAGATAGTGCCGATTCAGGGAATGACACGGTACAAGCGGAGAAGTACATCAAATGAGACGGCATGCCAGAGGTTTCGTCAACATAGAACTTAATCAGATAGCGAAGGAATAGCTCTTAGAGAAAGGTTATCTGAAAGGCTATGCAAAGGCTTATCAAAAGGTCATGTGAAAGAGATGGAATAGCTTGTACAAAGGCTTTTACCAAAAGTACGTGTCGAAACGGTATAAAGACTTATACATTATGAATGGATAGATTTAAGACAGTTAGTTAGTGTAGTAAACGTGATATTATAGAGAATAGGAACTATTTAAGGAATAGTTACTATAGCACCAGCAATTAGTGCACCGCAAATCATTCCCGTTGACGACTGATTGCTGAAACCACCGTTAGGGTAAAAAACTGACTAAGAGAACGACAAGGCAAGGGCATCGCTGGTGTAGTGAATTACACGTGTAACACGAAAGAGCAATAAAAATATGTGGCTCCTCAATTCAGCAGTCGATGGCACTCTCAAAGGAGTGCCATCGACTGCTCAATCGTCAGATGGTGCGGAAAATATTACGCACAAATTAAAGGATTGGCAATGGGACAGCGACTGACACCAAGCCTTCCCATTGCCTTTGTCTAAGGTAGAAGCGCCTGTATAATATTTCCTGCCGTTATTCTATTGTAGATATTTTATAGAGATATATAGATGATATTTTATCATCTGTTCTACACTAAGAAGAGATGGATAAAATGCTCAGAGTACATCGACTTCAGTCGAGAGAAACCTAAAATAAACTGGATTCCATTTTTGATCGTTCAAACTAAGCTATCCGAAAAACGGCAACATCACGAAGTTGTACCGGAAACCAAGTGGCAAAAACGTATTCGTTCGTTATCTCTTCTTTTACCACTCATACACAGAAATGGAGCTTGTAAGGCGCAGCAACTTCAGCAAGAACTGCCGTGTATAAAAGACCGTCGCAGGGTGAGACTGGCTCATTCGAGATGCTCAACCGAGGAGGATCCGATCCGTGCGGAACGAAGGCGCCACATCGAGAAGAGCAACAACGCTGGACCATCGACAAGGATCGTCGGCTCTGTTAAAGACGAAGACGTCAAAACGTTAGCCTAGTAAAACCTCTATCAACCGCGTGTAAGCTCAAAAAATTAAACACATGTTGATTATTATAGCACCGAAGTCAAATGACGGTCGGCTTCAAAATTAGGTACAACACTGCCGAATTTTCTCCTATCTAAAAGCGTTGGAAGACGTAAACAACAACCAGATGTCAAATTCAGAGAATAGTTCGACTTGAGCGCCCGATATGTTGAATTTACGCTGTGTTCCCTCTAGAGTCTACATGAAACAGTACTACCTCACCAAGCTGGATACCTGTAGGAATTCCGTTACACTGTAAGTCCAAGCCGTAGCCAAGATTAATGCAAGCAGTTCAGTGTACGCCTACCAGATTTTATAAAATTTCTCCGGTTCGAAAAAAAGTTGGGGCGCATGTAGCGCAGTGGTCGGAGGCGTCCTTCAGTACACTTGGGATCGATCCCGCGCCCCAAGGTCACCAAGCCTTGCATCCCTATGGGGTCGGCAAATTGGTACCAGACTTGTCTGGGAGGGTAGCAGCACTGGCTCGATACATCGATAGCCCACCTAGAGTAATTGTATAGGCCAGATACGTATTCAAACCACCTCTAACGATGATTGAAGTCGAATGCATGGCGCATTCCTCAAGGATTAATCAATGCTGAGAGCTTTATGTTTTATCCCTTTACGAATAAGCATTTTAGAATGTCAAAACAATTGCTATTACATCAACATTTAGTAAAGTTTTTCCATAATCAGTGCAGACGATTGCTATCAGTTCCATGCCACGAGGACAGCATTTATCCTTCATTCCATCATCTTCCACATGTGTAATAGCCTCTGACAAGATGACACTACCTCACGGCCTCTAACGCCATTAAACGTCTTCAATGACGTCAGTAATCTATCGAGGATTTCCAATGAACGCCTTAAGAAAAATTTCCCAAAAAAAGCTTGCATGCTTTGAATTGCGTTCGCCCTGCTCTTTGTCTTCTAAATTTTAATTTAAGAAATTGGAAAAGAAGAATGCAACGTAGCTACCAGGAGGCCGCGTGGCGCAATGGATAACGCGTCTGCCTACGGAGCAGAAGACTCAAGGTTCGAATTTTGCCGTGGTCGAGAGCCTTTGTTCCTGTAGCGCTTTCTCGCTCCGGTGTAATTTGCAAGTCTTCTTCGAAAACGGCATGTTTTTATTAAATGCGTGTAAAACTAGAACATCGTAGTGCTCACAATGGTCGACAACTGGGTCTCCCAATAGAGACAGTTTCACGTAAAGTCGTGTAATATCATCAAACTCGTCCATGAAAAGTTACCGATATATGCGAAAATGTGATGTTCGCTGTGAGAGACGGAACCATAGCTACAAAGATCTTCTAAAAATGTTTTTCACTACTTCTTGGGAATCAGCTTGCATGAGATATCCCACTGGTTGCGGATGCCCTCTTCAGGATAGCAAGAAATCCTGTTGCACCATGACAGCATAATTTCTGCGATTGCTTTGTAGAGCGTAACCAACAATCAAAACGTAAAACATTGATGAAAACCTCCTCAGCAACAATTCTATAGCAAAATCACGTTGCACAACGTTCTCCAATGTTGCAAGGGTTTTTATTCGAAGATTTATCATCGGCTCTGACTTGCATGTAGTTGTTCTAACTCGGACAAAAACCATTCCTGGAACGACTTGGCTTCGAGGTTATCTAACTTCCTGTACTCTTATCGTGATTTGCAGCGCAGGTAGCGCAGAGGTCGTAGGCCCCAGCGACGCATATGGAATCTATCCCCCGTGCCCCATGCTCACCAAGTCCTTCATCCCTCCGAAGTCGGCATGTTAGCACGAGACTTGTCTGGTCTGGGAGGATCGTAGCACTGGCTCGATACATCGATTGGCCACCGCGAGTCATTGTAAAAGCCAGATATGCATTCAGTCACCTCCAACTATGTTCGATGACACTTTTTAGCTGATGGGTGATTCCTGATGGCACTGATCAATAAAAAAACTAGTTGAGAGAGAGGCGAAACGAAGGACCCCCATGGTGAGGTGGTGAACGCATTAGCCCCCGGGAAGGGGTAATAGCTCGTTCGGTTCGTTTCCCACCGCAGACACCTGCGGTCCAGAGTTTTGCAAATATCTCAGCATCATTGTGGTTGTGTCACATACAATACCCAGCCGTGAAGAGTAATAGGCAGTAAATCAGAAAGTTTTGTTGAGCTTTTCGATTTCTCGTACATCGCAGCCCGACACCCAGAAACACCTCCCAGCCACGATGAGGCGGTAAACCGTTGGGAGACATCATTGGAAACTCTACCGAATTCCCTAACTAGTAGACAACTCATCGGATACTCTGTCCTGGGTGGCTAGCACATAGTTTCCCGATAGAACAACCGACATTCGAAGTAGTCATGTTGATGACACCTGAAGGAAAAGAGCTCCACGAATTCTACCAGTACAAAGCAACGTCCCTCTGATCCGCAAAGACGGCGACTGCCCGTGATGGTGACGGCTTGGGGGGGGCAGACTTTGGCGTGGTCGACATCAGCACTCCAGGGAATCACAACGGCTAAGCTAGCAAAACTCCGAAAAAATGAAATCTATGCTGGAGCCCGCAAAACCAGTGAAGACGGGCAATCAAAGTATCCAAGTATCCAAGTACGATACAACGCGGTGTACCAGTGCTCTGCACCGGCCCGTTGTTGGCGCGTAGCTTGACGTGTCGTTGGTCGTTCCGCAAGAGGCGGTGCGGTGCTCCACGGATCCGTTCTCCCATTCGCGTCGCTGGCTGGTGCTCGTCGGTCGGTATAGAACTCGTGGTGGTAGAACTTCTCTGTTGAAAATCAAGTGACGACCACGAATCGCGATGAACTCGCCGACAGCCCAGCACTCGCCGTTCTACAGCTCCCAAAGCACGGGGTGAGTTGATGCGATCGAGATTTTTTCTTTAGTTAGGCACATCGATTCTATCTGAGTGGCTTGACGTCCTCATTCTGGTTCTTTCTTTTTCTATTCACTAGTTTTTCACTACATGTCATATCGTTGGGAATGTTTCAATCGGGTGAAACTTGTGGATAGAGTATTCAGAACGGTGCTTAAGACCACGTTTGGCTTTCCACGATTTCATTTCGGGTTAACTGTTTTATAACTTGTCCCTTTGAAAGGTCATCTGCATCCATCTATCGTTACTGTTTACCTAATAACCAGTATTAGTCTAGTCATCGACTAGCCAATAGCCAATACTAGTCTTTCTTTTATTGTATTGTTTTTACCACAGTTAGCTTTCCGTATACATCGATGACTTTCATAGCTCATTCCACCTATTAGGCAATGGACAGACATTGCTCCTGTAGAGACACGAGCTTACAGCGGTTTCGGAAGTGGTGCCGGAGGCTCGACTGCCAGTAATGGACTCGATTATGGTCATCAGCCCACTAACGGCTACTCGATTCCACCACCGGTCTACGGACAATCTGTAGCAGTTTCGAACACTGGACCACCTCCTAGGTAATGTCTTGTTTTCCCTCTTTAATAGCCCGCACTTGAAAGACAGGTCTCACTGTCGAGTTTTTTGAGTACAGCACAGTGTTCCAATCTAATCGGTTCTTTTTTCGTAATATTAAGTTGATTCTGAAGCAGTTAGATGAAGAAGATTTGAAACGAGAGCGTTGTTCGCCCACTTCTCGGCATATGTTTCCTTATTTATCGTTGGAGCACTGTTCTGATGAACCCACCCTGTTGTGTTGTTATTACTTTTTCTTTCTTCGGTGGCCACCAAATATTTGAAGCTAAGTCTGGCCAATTCATCGACCCGTGGAACAAAGGTCGTGTTGTCATGCTATAGGAATTTAGTCTAACATTGTGAGGTAATGAATAAATTAAAGTTTTATTTATTTTGAACAATATACGTACATCCTCCCAACGGTTTACCGCCTCGTGGCTGGGAGGTGTTACTGGAGTGTCGGGCTGTGATGTACAGCGGGGGATTTATCCTTCTAGCTGGCCCTCCCAAGCTGGGAAGGAGTACTGCTTTTCCACCAGTAGCCCAGCTAAGAGTGAACCAGTGCTAGGATCCACCATCGTCCTAGTATCAAACTAGTCGCATGGTGGCAAATCTCTCTCTCTGATCCACAAGGGCGACGACAGTCTGTGGTGGTGACGACCTGGGGCAGACTTTGGCCTGGCTGGCCTAAGGGCTCGAGGGAACCACATTGGCTAAACCAGCAGAACTCCAAAACAAGATAAGTTTTGATGGGGGCCCCCACAACCAGTGGACATGGACCATCCAATTTTACAAGTAGGTAAATCTGTATCTACATACTATAGGTAGCTGTTGTCAGTGTGTTAACAAAAAGTTACTGGTGATTCTAAATTTGTGGAAGTTTGTTATAGTAGGGGAGGGCAACACTAAGTCGTATCCTTTTAGGACAGTTTATTCGCTAATATGTGGTATATACTTCTTTACTGTGAGATTTTAGCCATAATGCGCCATAATGAGGTGCAGTTAAGGAGGGCTTAATACTAGTTAAACTACTTTGTCACTGAATGGAGTTGAAGCTACCAAATAGCTGACAGGTGGCAGTAGCAGCTTGAAGTGTAGGATTTCTTTTTCAAGCTACTATATCATCTTTAATAATGGAACAAGTTCAAAGAGTTACCGTAGATACTCGGGCATTCCCTTTACACTGCTGAGTTGGATGTAACTATGTAAACCACAACTTATGGGCGCGTGTGGCGCAGTGGTCGAAGACGCCGTGCAATACATATGGGATCGATCCTCGCGCGCATGACCCACCAAGACCTCCATCCCTCCGGGGTCGGCAAATTGGTACCAGACCTGTCTGAGAGGATAGCAGCACTGGCTGGATACATCGATGGCCACCGCGAGTCATTGTCAAGGCCAGATATGCATTCAGTCATCTCCAGCGATGCTGAATGGAGTCGAATGCACGGCGGATCCCTCAGAGATTAATCAACACCAATAGCTTTATCCTTTGTCCTTTTTAGCTTTACAAAGACATAACGTTCACCTAGCATTCCGTCAATATTCTGTTGTGATAGGCTTCGCCCAAATTTAATCATTGTGGTTACCGAAGTCTGCTTCAATACATTTCTCGAAATGATATTGTCCCCTTTTCCTTTTCATCTCCTTGTTTCTATTCGGCTAACTTCTCGGCACCTTCGCCGTCGATGGTCCACAGCTGGTTATTAAGATACTTTTTTTCTATCTGTACATTTTGTTATGAGTCAGGAATCCAAACACGAAGGCATAATTTCACAGCTCATTACTTATTTCAAAGGCTTTGGAACTGTCTCCTTTTTTATGAAAATTGTAGTAGGCAGTAGATAAAAAAGTTAACATTGTGGTTTCGTCTGCAGCTTCAGCTTAACTGGGTTCAAGGCCGATGTGGGTTCCCCAGATAAATCCTTTTGGCAAGTGGTTGCTGATGGCACTGATAGATAGAAAACTAGCTGAGAGACAGGCGAAACGAAGGATCCGTATGGTGTGGTCGTGAACTCGTTAGCCCCCGTAAGGGGCTAGTATCGTGTTCGATCCCCACTGCAGACGCCTACTGTCCGGTGTTTTGCAAATATCTCACCATCGTAGTGTCTGCTTTTTTTCTATTTGTTCCCACTTTGAATGAGAAAAAAAATTTCAGCTATCAAAACACTTATCCGCTGCAACAACCAAACATATATTCTCGGAATGGGTGTAACCAAATGCCATATGTGATGAACGGCATGAATTGCGACTATAGCAGTGGGACCACTACCGGATACGTAACGAAGGGTTTTGGTGGAACCTTTGACTCTAAAGGAAAGAGCTGGTAATTTTATTCACATGAAAATTGGTCCATTTTGGCTGCAAGTAGTTATTTTTTCTTCCAGTGGCGATTTTGCGGGCAACTGGCGTTATCAAACGTCTGGTGCTGACTCCATAGAGAAGTGTGTTTTTTTAGTGTAATGGTTCCTTTTTTTTCGCGAGAGATTACTTCTAAAGTTTTCACAAAATGTGAAAGATTGAAAGCTTTGTTAACCGTCTACCGTTGGCATTTTTCTAGGCAGCTTTTTAACAATATGAACAGCGGTATCAATTTCGATAACTATGAGAGCATCCCTGTTGAAGTTAGTGGTGAAAATCCACCGGAAGCAATCTCAGCGGTGAGTTGCCATTAGTCTTTCTTGGTTTATATGATCCTTTAGAAGGGAATGCAGATTCACTGTGCTACAACCGTAAATTATTATAATGTAGTCTCGTAGTCTTAACTGTTTTGTTTGTCTGGTATTTTTCCGCACGCGCTGTTAAATATCATGAAATTTGCATGGTGTGGTGGTGAACGCGTTAGACCCCGGAAAGGGTATTAGCGCGTTCATTCCCCACCGCGGATAACTGTAGTCCGGAGTTTTGCAAATATGTCAGCACCATTGTGGTTGTATCACACATAATACCGTACCGTAAAATTGTAATAGGCAATAAATAAAAGGTTAACATTGTAATATCATGAAGTTGTTTTCGTTTGAAATGAAAAATGTTGAACTATGAGTTCAAGTCAGGTGTCCTATAGTGAGCACGGCCTTCGTGAAGACGTGAGAGGTGCCTTTGGTGTGGATTGTTTTAAAGAAATGCAACAAGGCTTTTAGTTCGTCGACGCTAACATGCATGAGTGGATTCAACAGAATGTTGACAAAAGCGGATATAGGAAACCTACTCCAGTTCAGGTAATAAGTTTTTTGTTTCGAAGAAGTACTGACAAGGTCATCTTAATGGTCGTTGTTCCTTTTTCAGCTTGATTAGGAGCCATAGGACTTTTTGTTTTCCCTTTTTTTTCATTTGACGATTTCCTTATCGTCCTTCGTCACTTTTAACAAATTCTAGAAATATTCACTCCCCACTCTATTGGGCAACCGGGACCTGATGTCATGTGCTCAGACGGGATCAGGAAAAACCGCCGCCTTTCTCCTTCCGATTATTCACCACATACTTATTAATGGCCCCGAATCTATTCGTCCTTCAACTATGTCAAACACAGGTCGCCGCACATTCTTTCCTGCTGCGCTAGTCCTCGCACCAACTAGAGAACTAGCGATTCAGATCCATAAGGAAGCTGCGAAATTCAGTTATCGTACTAATATCATTACCGCCATTCTGTATGGTGGTCGTGAAAATTACCGTGAACAGATTAGTCGACTGCGCGGAGGATGTCACATTTTGATAGCTACTCCTGGGCGCCTAATCGATATACTCGATCAAGGTTACATTGGTCTCGCTGGTTGTCGATATCTCGTTCTAGACGAGGCCGATCGAATGCTGGATATGGGATTTGAACCACAAATTCGAAAAATTGTTAGTCAAGGCATGCCACCAAAAACGGAGCGCATCACGGCAATGTTCAGTGCTACGTTCCCAAAACAAATACAGGTATGCAGTTCATTGCTGAGTTTCTAACTGGCATGTGTGCTTCTCTCGGTGTTAAAATTGTACCGTATTTCAGACACTCGCTCAAGACTTTCTTAAGCCAAATTATGTATTCTTGGCTGTTGGTCGTGTTGGATCTACATCGGAAAATATTGATCAGCAAATATTGCTAGTAGAAGAGTTTGATAAGCGGAAGATGCTTATGAATATTCTTTCGAGGGAAGGTAACTTTTGATGTCCTGTTAGTTTCAAAGCACATTATCGTGGTTGCTCCGCTGTTTTTAGAGTTCTGTGCCATGTCTTTTGTCTTTTTTGCTTATTTATGGTTCAGAAAATGCTTCGTTGGTGCTTGTATTTGTTGAAACAAAGCGTGGTGCAAACGAGTTGGCCTATGTGCTTCAGCGTCAACAAATCAACGCTGTGGCGATTCACGGGGACCTGAAGCAGTTTGAAAGAGAACGCAATCTTGAACTGTTTAGAAACGGCTCAAACCCAGTCCTTGTTGCCACAGCTGTATGTACTAGACCATCAAGATTTTAAAGTCGTAATTTTATATTAGCTAGCACAAACATCGTTTGGAGTAAATCAACTTTTAGTTCAGTGTCGTAGATTATTCGTTCTCCCAACAGGTGGCTGCTAGAGGTCTTGATATTCCCAATGTACGGCACGTGGTTAATTACGACCTTCCGGGCGATATTGATGAATATGTCCATCGTATTGGAAGGACAGGTCGATGCGGAAACACGGGGCGCGCTACGAGTTTTTTCACTGTGAAGAATCGTGCACTAGCTCGTGATTTGTCTCAACTACTTGGAGAATCACACAAGGAAGTGCCGGAATTCCTTCTCCGCATGGCTGCCGAGGGAAGAGCTCCAAGCGGAATTCGTCAGGTCAATAGACGCTTTGGGGGGACAGACCAGCGCCGAGGTGGTGGTACAGGTGCAGTCGGTCGTGGCGGATATAGGTATGCAGTAGGAGTTGGTCTATCTTAACATTTTCTCATATTGATGTTTATGTGGATGCGATTTCAGCGGTGCACCAGGAGTGCTTCCAGCATTACAAAATGGCTTTAACTCGGATTTTGCTTTTCGTGCTGTTAATGGTTTCGGTCGGCCACCACGTGGCTTTGCGCCCCAGCAGAATGTCTTCACCCCATCGCAGGATCGCTTTCCGCCCTCGTTTTCACGCGGTAATTTTTCCGGATATTACTTGTTTGATAACACTAACACGGTATTAGAACAGTCCCTGGAAAAGACATGTGTCCTATAAAAGAATTATCACTAATGTTATGTTGTAGACAGGAGTGAATGTTGTTGGAAAAAACATGAAGATGGAAATGAAGTATACATTTAAATTAAGGTTAACCACTTTAAGACAGTATTATACATATATACATGTGTATGCACATGTGCATACATATATGTATGCATGTATATATATACATATATATATATATGTATGCATGTATATATATATATATATATGTATGTATGTATGTATGTATGGATATTTGTCTGTTGTTGATCATCGACCTAGATAAATCGAAAAACGACGTTTTAATCGAGGAATATAGCTACCTCGGATCGTTTCTTATGACTCATCCAGTTATTTCCTTTAGAATGACGTTATGCTTTGTTTACTTTGCGGTGCAGAAATTCATTGTTGGAAGAACCACACTCAAAGAGGGCGGGAACTGGGCGTTTTGATCCTCTAGTTATTTTTTAGAAGCTTTCCAGTTTTTGGAGGTGCTCCGGTTGCCTCCGACTCTAGGATTGAATAAAGAAAGGAAAGGTTTTTTGTTTGTTGTTTTATTGGTTCTTGTTTTTTTCGAGGCATTTTTCCGGAACTATCCTGGCTGCGAAGGTCGAATGCATACTTTTTTCTTCTCACATAAATGAATGTGAACTGGTTTTCGTAACTTGCTTAGATTGGACTTAGTACAACAGAACCACAAAGTCCGTCGCCTACGTGGAACTGTGTCTTACAGAATGCAAGAGGATTATGGTCGTTATTCGATTGATGTTTAACACACTATCCACCATTCGATACCATCCAAACCACTAATCTGCTATGCATCAAATGACTATTATCATTGAGAACAGTTACGTCCAACTGTGGTATCCCAGCTAAGAACTGGGATTCACTATAGGTTAGATTTAATCAAAATATAGTGTGGTATCAGGATAATTCGCTACTTAGGTCGAACGAACACTCAGGATCAGGCTTGACCCCATCATTCAATCATTATCTTTGGAAGGATGTTGAAACTTCACAAGCCAACGAAATCTAACATAATCCAAGCGAAATCTGGTGCACGACCAAGTTATCATTTTTACACTTTACATTTTACGTGATCCGTCATCACATCTAATTTACGGATCCCAGCCCCTTTGCGTTCGATTTAATTTCCTCGGATTCGTCGTCTACAGTGATCTTCAAACATTTCGCATGTTGTTTCTGTTGCTGCTTGAGGATTTCATCTTCTTTATGATTGTCGTAGAATGATGGTCGAGTAGATTCTCCTTGCAATCTCAGAGATACTCGGACCAAGACATTCTCATGTGGATTGGGAGAGAGCGTTGGGAGAGGGCCGAAATTGCGCCTTAGCTTCATGATCTCATGATCTCCGACATCTCCAACCACTACGCCATCACCTCATCCAATCAAATTATCACTGGAGAAAATGTGATGGTGTTAACAACATGATTTCTGTGTGGTATTCTAGGGAACAGAACCATCTTGGGAAGTATGTATAAAATTCTGTGTTCGTTTTTGGTTGAAATAGCTTGATCCACCCCTCCACTTGCAGCTCCGTTTGCACCCTTCATTTCCGTACTGCTTAGGAACCGTAATGATAGAAAACGAAAAACTAAGTTTCCTTATGGCTGTCGAGAGTAGGAGGGTCAAATGAAAAAGTTATTGGGCATTCAAAGTGCACAAATGTGACTTGCCAGGTTAAATTAGTATTAAACGGATGAAATAGTATGGAAAACAAAACATCTTCCCCACATAATATCTGGACGTAAAAAACTAAGCTAGAAGTGAAATCGGTTAGGAATAAAACAGAATTAGTTGAATTTGGTTAGCTTGGACAGAGTTGTCTCGCAAACTCGACTAGTTGAAAATTAGGAGCTTATAACATAGAAATGAATGACTGGTTGTAATTAATGTTCTGTAGTTTGCATGGTATGGTCTGTTATTGGAAATCGCTTTTTAGGCGGTGTCGGCCCCTTCAACGGAGCGTCATGTGCGGGAGGGTTTGGTCAACCTAGCTTTGGCAATCCAGTGATGCCACAGAGCAGCTTCCAGCAGTCTAACGGATTCGTCCCTCCGGCCACTGCCTCTGTTGCTCCTTCATTCCAACAGCAGCCTCCATATCATAGTGGTGGTGGATTTGGTAATTGGCAAAACTGAGTACGTTCAATGCGCCTCAGATTCTTATTCTTAATTTCGTCTTTCTGTTTTGAATAAGATTGTTGGCTTTTTGCTTCTTAATTTAGGTTGTGACAAAGTTCGATGCTGTTTGTCCCTGTCAGTTATTACTTATTGCTACCTCTTCTATTTACTATCTAATGTTAAGCACTAGGCTATGTTATTTAAGGAAGGTGGATCACCCAAGCTCATTATTTATTCCTTGTTTATTTTGTGAGTCTACTGCGTTTCGTATCCTTATTATTGTTGTTCCCTTTTTTAATGTATTCAGAGCTTTAAGTGAGTAATATTTCAAATTGTGCACCTGTGAGCGTCTAGAAGTCGGCGATGCCTGCGTCCTGTTGTTCTGTTTTAAATTTCTGCTAGGCATTTTCTCTTTTCTTATTGTTTTTCCAATTGATAACCTCTATGCTTACCAAGAATGGTCATGGTGTATTATCGGTCGGCGGCCGTTGGAGTGTCTTCTCTGCTGTATCCCACCGATCTCCGGGGTGGTCTGCACACTTTTCGATTATGCTGTGTGCCATGGTGCGGGTGTTGATGATGCTGTCTTGTGTCGTTTCGTGCGGGTATTTCTCGTTCCATTCTAGTAGATATCCGTTCGCACTCCCGGTAGTAGCCTGTGTTCATTCTGTTGCATCGCCGCTAGCTTATTGCACTTGTTACCGCTTTGATGTACATAATAACCCAATTCATTTAGACCGTTGTACCTCTTCAGTAACACGATAATATGAGGTCTGTGTGCTGCTTTGTTAGGCCGTTTGGTCCTTGATCATTTTCTTGCACCGTAAAGAGAGCTTGTAGTCTTTACTTTGTCTGTGGTTTTCTTGAATTGTTTATTCTTGTTCTAGGTTTATAAGACGGGTAGAATTGTGCATCTCTGTTTGGTTCTCGAGGATCTAACAGATGTTCGCTGTGGTTCAGTTCCCAATACAAATGTGCTTTTTCTTCCCGTTCATTTTACTTTCATGCATATTTAATACAAGCGAGATGTTCTTTCTTCTCCTTGATTTTTTTCTGTTAATGATCATTCATCGCTGTAGCATTTTGAACGGCATGTGGGCTGGCCCTACATGGAAGGGGTCACCTGCCTACACACCGTAGGAGAACGTTTTGCATCACAAGTTATGTTGTTCACTTTTGGCTCTGAGTTTAGATTGTTTCGAATTGTAGCAATTTGCAAGGGGATAAAGGCTCGGAAGGTTTCTTGTACAGTTATGATTTGCATACATAGTGTAAGTTTCTTATGTGATATATTTGGGTTGTTAGGAAGTCGAATTTCACATGCTAACTGCCATTGTTTTCCTGCTGGAATATATGGTGAGTCCAGCGTTTCAGTCTGCTTATTTGCCTGTCTGTACGATGATGAGCTCAGATAATCCTTCGTGAGGTTATTTTTTTAAAACTCTGTAGTAATAGGATAAAGCTCTCGACGTTGTTCAATCCCTTAAGGATTCGTCATGCATTCGACTTCGTTAAGCATCGTTTGGAAGTGATTTAATGCATATTTGGCGTTTACAGTCACTCACGGTGGCCTACCGATGTATCGAGCCAGTGTTCCCAGACAAATCAGGTACCAGTTTGCCGACCCCGGAGAGATGGAAGGCTTGGTGAGCCACGGGCGAGGGAGTCGATCCCATGTGTATTGCAGGGCGCCTCCGACCACTGCACCACACGCGTCCGTCAATACCGTTGTAGATCTCGGTTATCGATACGTCATTGGTACGGTATTGCCACATATAGTGCCATTTGGCATGCATAGCTCTACGCTAATATAGAAGATGGACTGGCCACCCACTTTCCAGATCATGGGGTGGCATGTTGTCGTGCAGGTTAGCGTAGTTAGCCTCCAACTCGGTTTCGATTTTTTGCAGCTCCGAAGTTTCAAGCGTTCTGGTCCATTTTCTATAAAGGCACGGATTCCAGTTAGTCTTGCGGTGCTTCGTTGTTTCAAATTTGTGGAGTCTTTGCTTATGCAGTACATGAGGAGAACCTGCGATTCTTCTCTATGCGATCCTTTCCATATTCTATAGATTCATAGCATTCAAATGACTCACATTGATCTTTCGAGGGAAACTGCATGACCGTTAAGTAGGTGTCTAGCGTTCTGTTGTCTCTACTTTTCTAGGGCAATACTAAAGCTAGGTGGAGAAGCATTTCATTTAAGAAGGCAAATCAAGTGTAGCGCCTTATCAGAATGAGTGATCAATAACGAATTTGACGAGAGACTAGGACGTTGTGTTTCTAGAGAATAAGCTAGTTTTCGTTCAAAAAGTTCCTTCACCTAGTGTTCGGGTTGTTACGGTTGGAGAGTGCTCCTGGTTTTTCATCTGTGCACATCTCCAATCCAAAATAGTAGCCCATTCTAGAAGGTAGTTCGAATTGACATTCAAATACCCATGTAAGATTGAAAACGTTCCACTACAGGGTCTAGCAAAGGACCTCTAGTTAGTTTCTGGTCAAAGACAATTAACCTAAAGAGTCTTGTTCAAGAAATTGTGTCTTCCGAATGAGCAGAAATCATTGTGTAGCTCGAACTAGTCTCGGGAACCAGTGGGATGTTTGCTGGAGACCTATCAAGTTACTCGGTCTTTGCTGGATTGCGGATGGTGTAGTTGACGGTGGTGTGTTCATATAGAAATTTCCTTTTATACTGTTTGCTGCTTGCTTAGTCAGTTTAGTCAGGCGACCTATCTACGCATCTTGTCACATATTCGTTAAAGGCTTCCATACTTCCATTTCTATCCATTTTGTCCGCAATATAACAATTAAGTTTCTCTCTAAAATGTGAAGACTGTGTACTAGGATGTGGTTCCCTTACATCTCTGTTTTCGGAGTGAATGAACAATCCATGCCACCTCTGTTATTTTCCTCCTACCAGCATGAAAGTTGATGGAATCGCTTTATTCCTTGTCGTCTTGCGAAAACCAAACACAGCCCTCTTATCAACATTTTTGGGTATCGTAGCTTGTTCTGCGGTGTCTGGATGTGGTAACCGCTCGTTCCTTTTTTCATAGCACTTAGGGATCAGTCATTTTTTGAAGCGTCGAACCGCAGCGAAGTAGTTAGGCGTATTTAAATTAGGCCCTACAATTGTACCCAAGTTTGTATTTAAAGCCAACCGTGCATAAGGTGATGATGGGTCGACGTGAATTGGTTTAAACTGATTCTGTTTCTCGTCGTCCATTTTGCTGTGAATGGATTTTAGATGGGCTTTTTGCACTCCATCAAAAGCTTATCTAACGTAGACTAGTGTGCTACATGTTGGGCCAGAAAAGCAGCTCTACTCACTCAATACAAAGATAAAGCATGATGCTTCCGGGGTTGATCAATCCCTGAGGAATTCGACTTCATCAAGAATTGTATAGGTGACTGAATGTATATCTGGCATATACATTGACTCGTGGTGGCCTACCGATGTATTGAGTCAGTGCTGCTGCTATCCTCCCAGATAGGTCTGTACCAATTTGCCAACCCGGTAGGGATGGAGGCATTGGTTAGCCTCGGGCGCGAGATTGAATGGACAACCGATGTTGTGTGTTTTGCAGAGCACTTCCAACCACTGTGCTACACAAGTTTTCTTCACTTAGTACTGTGTAAGAACTTTTGGAGAACCTTTCTAACTAGCTACAAAGATGTCTTTTTTTGGTTGATAAGCTAACTCGAGGTTGACAAAAGATTTTAATCTGCTAACGTTTCAGCGCCTTCGCCTTCTTCAGAGCTAGATTAATTCGAGTCGATTATCCTTAGTTCTTCCTTCTGATGTGGGTCTTCGTGATCGAAACGAATCGAGTTCAGTTGAGCAGTACATCAGAAGAAGGCGCAACGATGAACAATCGACTCAGATCATCGGCTTGGAAGGAGGCGAAGGCGCCGAAATCTTAGCCGAATAAAATTTTTTGTTTTTAATGAGCTTCATGTTAGCTTATCTATGAGGAAAACATGTTGCTTACTCATGCCGATCTTAAAGGAAATTTGGTTTTTGAGATACTACCAAAAGAACTTTTCATACTAGAGCAACCACTAAAGCAGAGCAAGTTGGTTTTGGTTCCAATTCGCATCCTGTGCGACAGAAACTTCGGTTTTGATTACATGTAAGAGCCATACTCAATTAAGCGTTTGACCACAAGCGCTACGAGACTTTCATTTGAGCTTGCAAAAAAGTGTTGGCGAGTAGTTCCTTAAAGTGGATTTGTTATTGAAGGATATTGATGTCATTTGGGTAGTGTACGTTAAGGAATCATAGTGTCTTCGTGAAGCTTGTAATCAATAGTTCGTCGTTGTGTGGATTTCGACGATTATGGCGCTAAGCGCATAATATAGTGTTTAGGACAAAATGGGGAACTTATTCAGTAAAAAGGCGCCCTCTGCTCCTAGAAATTGTGAGATTACAGAACAAGATCAGGCCATTTTGGTTAGTCTTCTTTGATGTTTTTCTTGTTATCATTTATTACCATCGGTACTAACATTGTGAAGTATCAAACCAAGGTAGTTTTCAGCGATGATTCTTTTAGCAACTGAAAACACAAAGGGATAAAATCAAGCAGTTTATACGGCGAAAGGAAAAGTGTATGGAGGCTGAGACGGAGATGGCACGAAAATTGTTGAAAGAAGGCCGTAAGGAGTAAGTACAATGGTGAAGCATTTTTCTGTTCACTCTTTTCGACATTTGTAACATATACGTTCTTCGGAGGAAAATTAATCTACTTGTGATGAAACCACTGCTACTGCGAAACCTCATTGTCCCTCATCAATGTTAGGCATTTACTACGAAATGGATGTCCTAGTGTATGTTGAGCTGAAGCAGTGAGGATTTGATAGTTTACACGTGCTGACTATTGCTATATAGGGGGAATTGGTAAGATTGAAATTGTCTTCACTTACTACAAAAATTTCCTAAAGTTCTTCCTAACGGTTTATCCCCCTCATCGCGGCTGGGAGATGTTCCTGGGTGTCGGACTGCCATGTGTAGCAGGAGGATTCGTCCCACCGGCAGGCTCTCCCAAGCTGAGAAGGAGTCCAGCGTTTCCATCAGGACGCCCAGCTAAGAATAAACCAGCACCAAGATCCACCACCGTCCTGATATCGAACTAGTCGCATGATGGCAAATCTCCCTCTGATCCATAAAGGTGGCGACTGCCTGCAGTAGTGACGATCTGGGGCAGACTTTGGATAGGCTGACCTTGGGACTCCCGGGAACCACAATGGCAAAACCACCAAAGCTCATTGTGCCGTGGCACGTTCAACCACTGAAGACGCCATCCAAGTATCCAAGTTAGCGAGTACTGCAAGAGTTGCAAAGAATTAATTCTGCGTATTAGGTTTCGATGCGTTCCATGATAGTTCAACCTGATTTGAAATAGAATCATACTTTCTATTTCTTTGGTTTTTCACCATGATGAACAGTGTCCTTTCAAGAAAGGCATAGATGGAAATGACTTGGAACGTGGTAGAGTTAAATCAGTCCCGTGGTTGCTTAGTGTTCAAAATTTTTCTTATTGTTTAGTCGAGCGCTTCTTTTGTTGAAGAAGAAGAGATATCAGGAGAACACTATTGAGCAAACGCTAAGACAGTTGGATAACATCGATCGAATGGCAAGTTCTGTTATAACGGATCTCTACTTCATTTAAAAAAAATCACTCTTCCTTCTTTGATTCAAGGCTTTTTTTCATTATTTGTCCATTTATGAGTTGCTAAATGTTTGTCACATTCAGTCGAGACGAAATGTTGTTGATACAACCACAATGATGCTGAGATATTTGCAAAACTCCGGACCGCAGGTATCCGCGGTGTGGAACGAACGCGCTGTTACCCTTTCTGCGGGTAACGCGTTCGCCACAACACCATGCGGGTCCTTCGCTTCGCCTGTCTCTCAGCTAGTTTTTTTTCGATCAGTACCATCAGCAATCACCTGTCAACGGGATTGGTCTGGGGAGTCCAAATCGGCTATGAACCTAGTTAAACTGAGGCTTGTTGGTACAGTCGTATAAATAATTCTAATACTTGGACACTTGGATACTTGGACGGTCCGTTTTCACGAGCTGTGCGGACCCCAGCACATATGCCATTCGTTCCTTTCTCTCGCAATCGTGGTCCATGATGGTGGGCTTGTTCGAGCATGTTCGTCCTAGAGAACGTTTGCATTCTCTTGGAGTCCACTCTACTGTTCTTTGTTGTCGTCCGTTCTTCTCATTTATGTGACCGGCCCATCTGTGTTTCGCTATCGATGTACAATCTCCTGGATCTCGAAGATGTGACAGATTTCGAAGGTCAGAGCTTCGCATTCCAGCTAGATATTGAGAGTGCCGATTATATTTCAGAAAATATCGCTCAAGCGCGCTGTAAGTAGTGCAATGCATTCTTGACGTGGTTGAAGTATCAACTCACCTCTCCGCAGCATAACAGAGTGGGAGGACCGTAGAATCGAAACGATGAGCGCGGATTTTCGGCCCTTTCAGTTGGTCGGTGGCTTCTTTGAGAGGCCCGGATGCAGCCCAAGCTGCTCTTCTTCTATCTAATTCCTCCTTCATGTTGTTTTCCATGTTTATTGGTGGCCCAAGGTATAAATACGTGGTGGTCTCTGCAATCAGAGAGCCATCCAATTCAATTTTTTTCGCCTTCGCATCATGGGTTCTTAATGAACTGGATCTTCTTTCGATTTATGCGCAGTCCGATCTTTTTCCCTGCTTCGTTGAGTTCGTTGATCATCATCTCTGCTTCGCTAGCACTTCTTGAGAAGATGACAATATCGTCGGCAAAACGAAAGTTTGATAGGAATTTCCCATCAATACGTATGCTTTTCTCATACCAATCGAGTGACTTCATTATCCACTGCAGTGCGGCACTGAACAGCTTTGGCGACATTTTGTCGCCCTGTCGAACCCTTTTCCTATGGGTATGGTAAGAGGTCGATGGAAAAGCTGTTTCTTCGTAGTGCAGTTCCGATAACAGTCGCACAGAGTTCTTATGTAGGATAGGTCCACTCATGGTCGACGAGCGCTGATAGGATTGCATTCGTTCGACACTGTCAAACGCTTTTTTATAGTCGACGAAGGTTAGGACTAGAGACAAGTGATACTCCCGACAAACTTCGATGACCCTGGACACGGTTTGGATGTGGTCTATACAGCAAAATCCTTTCCGAAATCCTGCTTGTTCGACTGGTTGCGCCTCATCCAATGTCCTTGATATGCGCGAGAGAATAATCTTCTTGAAGAGCTTGTAGAGTACACTCAAGAAGCATGTGGTACGATAGTTACGAAGATCCTTTCGGTGTCCTTTCTTGGGCAGGATCACCGCACGCGACGTATGGAGGCTGTCATATGATTTGCTTGCGAGAAGTACATGTAAATTGCGGCCTCCAGCTCTATGGAAATCGGCAGTGACATTGTCTGCTCGTGGAGTTGTGCCTCTTTTCATGCTTTCTGTCGCAACTCGAACCTCCGACGGAAGAATTCCAGGTGGTTTTCTCCAGCGGGTATATTAGGATCCGGGACGGGGGATTGTGGAACGGAAAAAGGTTGATGTAGAACGTTTCCGCTATTAATTCCATATCATGGCGGGAAGTCTTCGTTCATCAGGGCTGACAGCGGAACATTGTGATCACACAAGTCCTGACGGCATTTTTTCAGACTGCTTTTTTTTCTCTGCTGCTTCCAGTAGTTTTTTTCTGCTTGTACCGTTGTATGCAACATTATAACAATTGTAGTAGTTCCTACTAATTATTTTCATAAGATATTATAGTCGAATCTTCTCTGGTATTCATTGTACCTTTTCCAGGTTCACGACTTAGAGTTTGCCGATATACAGCAACGTGTTGTTGAGGGCCTTCGGGAAGGAAATGAAGCCTTGAAAAAAATGAACGCGGTGAGTTTTCTTAGCGCACACATCCAGTCATCCTTCATATTCCTGAATTGTTTTACGTGTTTTTTTTCGATGAGGAAACACAAGGTTGATATTATGGAATTTATTAGCATACAATAGCTGAGGTTTTGGTGGTTTTTGCCTTTTAGAGCCTGGAAAGGTCACATTGACATTCAATCTATTCAGCCAAACTTTTTCATAACTTTTAAGATAGGATTTAACACGTAAATTTCTCATCGAAGGAAAACAATGAACTGTCAATCAATGCAGAGTTTAATGGAAAGTTGGTCTTGGGAATTATTCTACGTCTATCGTGACAATTGCCATTTCTAATCAGACGTGCGCGGATCCAACCGTTTTCTTATGTCTACACAAGCCCTTTATCGTTCATAACTCTTCCAACTAAAAGCAACCTTGTTTCGTTCACCAGGTGACCCCCATAACTCGTTATGCAGGCTAGTTCAGCTGAACAAGTATACGAGCAGGGAGTAAATATCGCGGCGTACATTTTTGGAATCGCTCAGCCCTATGCAGTTCAACTTTCATCCAGATTTTCGTCAATGTTCTTTTTGTAGATTTTCGATATTGACGAGATTGAGAAGCTTATGGAGGAAACGAAAGAAGCGGCTGAATACCAAGAAGTAAGTTGTTTTCATCTGTTGTTAAGAGAAAATGTCTTGATCGTGCCACTGCTGAATTCATATTACATTTTCTTTCTATAAAGGAAATCGCTGCTCTTCTTTCCAATCGCCTGTCCACAGTTGATGTACAAGAAGCAGAGAAGGAACTGGAACATTTATTAGCTTCACAAATAAGTGATAGCGTCTTACCAGATGTTCCAGATCAAGAGCTTCTCCAAAAAGGTAAAGGTAAACTTTCTAGAAAAGTTTTGCTTCTTTGTTAATCAGTTTTTAAAGAAGAACCGACGAGAAGTAAGAAACGAAAGGCCGTTGCTATGGAAGTCTGATGGTATTAAAGATTGTATTATTTCAAGCTGAATTCTTCTAATCTTAAACTTTGTTCTTTGATTGCATGTCTGTGATATACGTAAATAAAAATATTCGATAGCAGACCCAATTTTGTATTTGTGAGCGCTGCGGCTACAAGTTTCTCTATCCATGTCAGAAGTTAGTTACGAATTTTTCAAAATTGTTACTCGTCACTCTAATAGTAGTCATTATTGTGGAACCATTGTAGGACGGGACAGTTTGTGGTTTCAACCTTATAGTTACATTGAGAAACCTAGGAATTGATACGACTGTAGTCTGCCAAGTTTGTCGTGCTCTTTTGTTATATTCGTCTTCGGCAGATGAAAGATGCGTAGAACTGTTCAATGGACGGCAAAGATAGAGCTCCGTCCAAAGTGCAGCACCAAGCTTATATGGATGCCAAGTCGCTGCATGACATTCTTGGCTGTGAGCTTCCACACTGGATAATAGATGCTCGAAGATGTCCGTCTTTTTTTAACCTGGTTTCCAATTTTCGTTTTTAGTGAATCTACGAACTACTCACTAGAAGTGGCGAAAATTGTCGGCCACACTCTCATGGATCTCGTTTTTCCTAACGTGGTCCACAGGATGCCGCGTTCTTTGCTTTTATAGATGTTTTTTAGTGCGCACGTAGAGTTCCTGTCCTCTGTATCCTATCAGTACGGAGCTGTAAGCCAACTGTTCATTCTGGCGCATTTGTTCATCTTTACGCAGTGGGAAATCTTATTGGCAAAGACCTTGTTTTTAATGTTAACTTTTTTATTCACTACCTATTACAATTTTTACGGCAAGGTACTATGTGTGATGCAACCGCAGTGGTGCTGAGATATTTGTAGAACTCCGGACCGCAGGTGTCTGCGGTGGGGAACGAACGCGCTATTACCCTTTTCGTGGGCTAACGAGTTTACCACCACACCATGCGGGTCCTTCGTTTCGCCCCTCTCTCCCTAGTTTTCTGTCGATCAGTGCCATCAGCACATGCCGTGAAAAAATTGTAGAAGACAGCAATTAAGGGTTCATTAGTAACTTCTGGAAGTGCTTTCAAAAGCTCCGATCGTAAACTTCAGTATCCGATTATACGACACGTTTTTCACACAGCGATGGATTATGGACAGGTGGTAGAAGATAAGACGAATGTTGGAGGCAATCACGATTTTTAAAACCCTAAGACATGATTTGATCTTAGAGGTTTCAGTGGAGTTGCAACGCCGTTCTACAAGAGATTCATGGAGGTACGTTAATACGCTGACCCGGACATTTTTTTATTTGTAAGGAACTGAATCTTCACGCATTCAAGGTATTGCTCACTTAAAGACTTTGGTTTCGGTTCTGCCAATGGTCATGTGTGTGGGAGGAACATTTGTCCACTTGTTTCATATTTGCTGCTTGTGGTGATGACAGAAATCGGTCGTCTTCCCTGCTTCTTTATTGCTCATATAACGTTTTAAGTTAAAGCGTTTTAACTTTTAAGGGCGTATGTGACGTAGTAGTCGGAGGCGCCCTGCAACATACACGTGGAATCCATCCCCGCGCCCATGGCCGACCAGGCCTATCTCTCCGGGGTCGGCAAATTGGTACCAGACTTGTCTGAGAGGATAGTAGCACTGGCTCGATACATCGACAGACCACCGCGAGTCACTGTAAAGGCCTATATGCATTCATTCACCTCCAACGATACTTAATGAAGTCGAACGCATGAGGCATCTCTCAGGGGATTGATCAACACCGAGAGCTTTATCCTTTTTTATTTTTCAACGTTTTAATACTTAAGACATCAGATTTATTCAGTTTCACTTATAACTTATTTATCTCTGCCATCAATAAGTTTCTCTGTTTCTGATAATCCTATAGAAGATGTAAATATGTTCAACAACATCTAAACAGAGTGGGATTCTGTAAGCGTTGGAGTGGACCGACCTTACACAAAGGTTGGAAGGAATTCTATCTTAAACGTGCCGCAAAAAACTCGTTTTTCTGTCGCGCCGTTATCATCCCCATAGGGGTGCAACTGGACATAAGTGGGAAGAAAACCCGGCTTTTGAAAAACCCGTGGTACGATGGTAAAAAGGATCGGAATGGATAGTTGTATGATTATAGTAAATGTAATGTTTTAGTTGCATCCAAGGCGTTCTGTGGTTGTTCTGTGGTTGTGGAAAACAATACCAAAGAGCAGTTATGCACGGAAGAAACGAGTACGGACTGTATTCTGGTCTGATAGAGAAGTTATCGAGCAACTGACGAGACAAGAATTCTGCAGTCACCTTAAACACGCTCTGCTATCAAGCTAAGACGTGGTTGTTCCGTCAACTATGTCGAGAATTTTGTGCTGGGTTGAATAACGCCGTTTGAAATATAACTTGGTCAACAATAACAAGGCGAGTTATACAGTCCAGGAATTATAAATTTATCCAATTTTCGAAACCCAGCACAACGCCTATTGAAGAGGAGATATTGACGGGTGGATCAACTTCTGTAATGGAAAAAAGCGAAACGTTTGCATATTCAGAAAATTGATTCCTAGTCTACTGGGTTGACATATCCCTTTCGTATTTACATAGACGCGCCTATGCAGGCGGGAGTGGATATGATTGCATATGTCTAGATTTTGTCACATAGTTATATTCAGACGAAAGTGTATAAGTGATTTTTGACGTGCGAGTGGGGTGGATCGAAGGCAGGCCTCCAACAAGTTAAGCTACACACCAATTCCGGGAACGCCCGTTAAGCGACCCGTGGTTGTATTCAGTATCGTTGAAGCTTAGTAAGCTGCTCTTATGTAAAGGTGAAATAATAAGGAACCGTATTCTCGTGATCCCAAAGTAGTATTTGATAAGTTGGCGTCGGATACAAGAGATACGGTGAGGGTACTTCAATCTCAGGACGCGACAAGTTTCCTAAATCTGAAAAAGATAGCAATCCCTCAGGTAGGAGTTCTCGCTCAATACACAGAGATCCTTTCTTAGCTATATATCAACTTCGCAGCCAGAACGTTATCGAATCATAGCACCACCACTACTGTCGTCGAAAAGATCGGTTGCACAAAAGGACACTAGGATAAAGGATGAAGCTTTCGCCGTTGATCAATCCCTTAGGGATGCGCCATGCATTCGGCTTCATCAAGCATCGTTTGGAGGTGGTTGAATGCATATCTGGCCCTTACAATGATTGGCCGTGACCTACCGAGGTATTGAGCCAGCCAGTGCTGCTATTCTCGCAAACAAGTCTGGCGCCAGTTTGCCGATCCCGGAGGAATGGAGAGTTTGATGACGCTTGAACGCGGGGATCGATCCTATGTGTATTGCAGGGCGCCTGCGACCACTGCGCCACACGCGCCACTACATAGACAGTATGTCCCTAGAATTATTGCTTCCATTCACGGAGAATTCTATGTGTAAATTAGGACGTCATAGGAATGAAACTGATAACCGGCGGCAGTACTATTGTTTTTACTGATGACATCGTTTTTATAAAAATAAGCGTTTGCCAGGCAAAATAATCTGCTTGTTGATTTCGAAAACGCCTGTGGAAAGATCTACTGTCAGTTTAACCTAGATAAAACGGCGTTTATGAAAACGGACTCGTTTCTGATCATATCTTTACACCTATTGGAACGGATATATCCGAATGATCCAGCTTTGTGTACCTTGCTCGAGAAGTCACAAAGGTGAAAAAATATAGCGATCGCAGAAGCATAGAACAATCGACTTCAGTAGGTAAAGGTAGTAGGTGTCCGAGATTTAATGAAGCGTACAAAGAGCACTTTGGCTGCATGGGCACTTTTTTCGTCTCTTCCCTACCTTACCTAAGAGTCGAAAACCTGAATGCTACATTAGTACGATGAGAATTCAGTCAGCGTTATTCGTTTTTGAGAATGCGATGTTAGGAATGTCCTGCAGCACGGAAGTCAAAATTAGGGGTCAATCTTCTGACCCAGGGATCAAAGATCGGAGATTTCGTCGAGCATGCAAAAACGTCGACAAATGTTCCGTACACATGATGTGCCTTTGTGAAAACTTCCATAACACACGACATTAATGAATTTCAGTTGCAGATTTCTACAGGAGAACCGGAAATAGCGTAACACGTAAATGATACCGAAGAAAGCTCACAAGAGAACGAAATTGATGCGTAACCATCGATGTTTATGGGACCAAGCAGTGAATGAGACGAGATGAGATGATGAAATGTCCATGCCAAAAATGACCATGAAATGTGGTTCGTTTCCATAGAGAACAATTATGATACTCCTTGAATCGATAGTTAACAATTACTCGCAGAAAACTTCTAACGTAATTTATTGTTTTTCCTTTTTGATCAGCAGACACGAAGTTGTTGTAACAGTTTATTCCGAGTAGCTGAAATTTCGGCGGTTTCGCCTTCTTCAGAGCCTGGAAAGTTCAAATTAACATTCAAACTACGCGGTCAAACAGTTTCATCACCACAGCAGGTAAAACTTAGTACATAAACTTCCATTCGCACAACAGACAGGTCCTTTTAAACACTCACCATTTTGCTCTTTATAAGTCTTCTAATTACTGTTGGAGACCAACCGCAGTCTTATATGGACGAGGAATGTGCCTGGTTTAGGTAAAAAAAAATCGGCCTAAGGTATGGAGAGAGCTGACACGTGGTCACAATGCATCCGTTTTTGCGCTTTACCTTTGGATTTTTCGAATTAATCCGAAACGCTTCGAGAGCTTCGCGCATTGAAGTTTCAGATTCCCGTGGTTGGACTCATACTTCAAATATCCAGTGAAGTGCTTTGTTTGGCGCTAAGTTTTCCAATTAAATGCTCTCTTATACGAATGTAGAGTGGTGTACCCGTTTTGCCAATGTATTCGCTTCCGCACGCTTTACAAGAGATTAGGTGCAGCGTATCCGAACTCACGCAGTCGCCGTCTCTACCATTAGAACAAATAATACAATTTTGTCTCTGATGAAGACGAAGACGTTGAGATATCAACCGAATACAAATTCTTTATCAACCTCATGTAAACTCAACAATTCAAATACATGTGTAATTTTATGTTATACATAGCATCATGCGAGTAGTTGCAAACTAGTTGACGTTTTGGAGTGGTCGTTTTGGAGGTATATCAGTCACTGGCACCGAATTCTCTGGATCTACCCTTTTTAAACATAGCTCTATCCGTGTGCTCAATTCCTTTCCGTCCTTTTCCGTTCCACGTGCCATTCCTGGATTCTAAAATTTCTGCTAGAGAAAAACCATCACAGACTCTTCTCTCTGATGTTTGAGTTGCAACAGAAAGCTTGAAAAGAGGCGCAGGTACAAGACTTGGCAAGGCCAACTTTCTTCGAGCTGGGAGCCACAAATCACATGTACTCTTACCTCGTGTGGCTTCAAGAACGAACGATCGTTAACCACTGGAGGACTTGCTCGCCATCATTAGAGCCTAGACGGATGATCGAAGGGGATCTTCATAACACCATCCCTATTTGTTGAGTGCACTTACGAGCTCTTTATAAGAATATCCTACCGCACTTAACAATGACGTTAGACAATGCGGAATTCCGACACATAAACTCCTGCACGAACCACAAAACCATACAGTAGCTCGTAGGGAGTTAGTCGGTCATACAATGCCTCTTTATCCTTGTCTTTGTCTACCACAGAAAAGTTTGTAACATCATCAAGAGAATGCAATCCTATCAGCTCTCGTCGACCAAGTATTGGATCCTTTCTGTAGGAAGAACTATGTGATATCTAGAAGGCAATTATCGTAACTGCACTACAAAAATGCAGTTTTTTCATGAACCGTTTGCAATCTCCATGACGAAATGGTTCGACAAAGTGGCACTATTTCACCAAAGCTTTTAGTGGAACATTTCAGCAAACAATAAAGTCATTCGTCTTAAGTGGGAAGGGCATAAAAACTGATGGCAGGTTCTCACAAAATCTTTGTTTTGTTAATGACGTAAAGTACGAGAAGTAGGGACGGTGATCTGTGAGTTTAATTAAGCGGGAAAAAAGAATAAGACCGTATAAATCAGAATGAAACTCAGTTCATGAAAGACCCATAGAGAAAAGGTGAACAAACCGAATGGTTGGTTCTGTGGTTGAAATGGGCACCTCCTACGTGTGGCCTACGCGTTCAACGATCGTGGAGAATGGCATGAGGGACAAACTACACGGAAGAAGGGAAGCAGCAATGAATAGTATTCGAGCCTCTCAGAGAAGCTACCGGCCAACTGGGGAGCCTAAAACTCGGGTTTGGACGATGTGATCCAAAATTTAATCGGCACACACCCAACGTCTAGGCCTAGAGCGCAACCCAAATCTTCGCATGGCATCCCGTCTTTGAGGAAGAGGAGAGTATACTTCGATAGCCGAATATACATTAGTCTGTCATAAAATGAGAAAAGCAGGCGGCAAATGGACGAAACGGACGGTAGAATTGACTGCATGCATCCTCTCGTTCGAACACGTACACGATGTGCTGACATGTTTGTGACTCACGTCAAACGGTTGCATTTGCAGATGGAGATGACTGACGAATGACGTAATGTGCGTCGCGGATGTCACTATCTTCAAACCAGGCCACTGTACGACGATCGTGCGAGAAAGACACGAAAGGAAGACGTTCTGAGATTCACACTACTTGTGAAGACGGGCAATTCAAGCATCCTAGTAAATAAGTCCAACTTCGGCACAGCACTGCAATGATGATGCTAGATTGAAGAGAACTGAGAGAAGGAATGGATAAAATCTTATGCGAAACCATGTTTTTTTTCGAAAAAAAAGATGCAAATTTCAACCGTTATGTCGAAAGGCTTCTCACTGTGAGGTTTATTCGATCGAGCTGAAAATTCACACTGCTTAAATGCCATTTGCCATCAGCTGTTGTTTGTTCAAACAAATGAGCACACATTAAGTACAATAACGTGAACGAGGAAGTTGCAGCTAGCTATATGGAGCATAAATTCTGTCGAGCCTTTGTTTTCAAACAATGAATTCATTCCATTCTTCTCGAACATTCTTCCAACAGATTGACCAATAGCATGGAACTTAATAATATAGTGGTCTCAGTTTGACACATCTACCACATTTTGTTAAAAAGCTCACCTAATAAGTATAGGTTCAAACTTCACTCCACTTTTCATTGCTAGCCTTGAACCTCAATGGTATATCCTCTCATCCCAGCCACATTAAAGCTTTGCTCCACGCAAAGTGTAATATTACTGCTTTAACGACTTCCGCAGAATGAAATAGCTGTTTTCTTCCCATGTAATAGGAAAAGACGATTCCATCGTCTTAGAGATATGGAACTATACAACATCAACAACAACTGTGTCTGGTTTTTTAGGTTTGAAGCGGTTTGCCTATGTATTTGAAGAGGTCGCCCTTACCCGTTTTGGAAGCTTCAGAGACTTGTTTCGTTGTCTTATAACCGTCCATCATGGTAGTTTGTTTGTTTGTACTTCTGAGTTCGACTGATGGCTTGAAGTTCTAAGGGGTTTCATTGAAGAGATGAATATTGGTGGTAAGCCATTTCCACCACACTCAACCACCAGACATTGAGGATCGGAAGGAGGTTTCTATTTATGGTGGCTACTGTCCTTTTAAGCTACTTTTATTGTCCTTTTAAGACGGCAGTTATTTCTATGGGTACGGAGACAGTTGAGTGCTTCCCTTGTTGAGAATTATTAAAAGAGGAATGGTATTGAGTTGAAAACTCCGTGGAATTTCAAAGGAATTTTAAACTATTCTATTAAAAAGTACCCGTCGCCTTTTTTTCATATGCATACCTTCACCTTAAGATTCCATTCTTCGTTTTAGTCTGTTCTTGTTGTAGAAGTTCTCTTCATCAGATTCTCTTCAGTTTTCAGGTGACATGGCCGATGTTCGATTACGACAAAGGAGAACCTCCAAGACCAGTGGTAAGCTTTACAAACTGTATCACTCGTTTTTCTTTCTACTCTCCACTCGATTTTCACTTGGCATATTTTTGCGTGGCCATAGTTTTTCGCAATTCACAAGGTGTGTCCTAGATTGAATAAAATAAAATTTCGTGAACAATGTTAAAATGGAGCTCATTTTCTTTCTAAATGTAGACGAGGACTTTTAAAAAGCCCTGTATTGCTTGCCATAAAAGATTTGCTGCATGGTGTGCCTATTCAGTGGATGCAGGGATTTGTAAGGTTTTTCTGCTGTTTGGCCTTTACAGGCAGCCTGAGTTTTTTAGTCTCGAACCGGTCCAACGGAATTCCGATCATACTCTTCACGGCAGGTTGGGGGTGTTGTGGGAATTCCGGTATTGTCACATGTAAAATTGAATCACTCAGTTGGCAAACACTGACTAGTTCTCTTCAGACTTGTTGTTGGCGCTACTATTTAGCTGCAAAACCACCGTCGAATGCTCAGAGACGTTAGTTATTTTCTGTATAAATATTTGTTCAAAGCATTAAGTATTAAAGACATTCTATTTGCTACGTTAAGAAGTCTTTACTTTATTTCTCTGTCTCTTCCTACGAACATACTTCACATATTGTCGAGATCCCAGCAGTTTTTGCGTTTGATTCGTCTTCTCGTGTCCGTCATTCACGAAAGTCTTCCCTTTTCTGCGTGGGTTCAGTTGTTGCTTTAGAATGTTCGCTTCGTCATGAATGTCATTGAGTGCTGGTCGAGTTGGTTCCTCCTTGGTTCATGAGCCATACGAGGGTGGTTACATAGATCACGTTGCCCCCAAAAAATTCTGGCACCAATTTCCCGACCCCCGGAAGAATTAGGTTGTGGTGGGCCTGGAGCGGAGGTCACTACCACTGCGTTACCCTTTTTACCCGGGATTCTATATAGAATTTGTAAATATTTGACAATTTCACTTTTTTTACCAAGTCTGCTGTTTTAAAAAGCTTCTAGGAATCAGCTTTCTTCATTCATTAAATATTTTTTCCTCTCACGAGCTGCAGTGTTATTGAGTATTTTTTGCATTTTATTCATACGTTTTTACTACCTTGTTACAAAGCAATCTGGGTTACGATTATCACACAGTTTTTTATGGCAAGTAAATTTTCATTTTATTGGTACATTAGGATTTCTTTTAAAAATCATTTATGATTTATAAAGAGAACAACTAAGCACTTTCTATTTATATGACCTATCTTTGCAAATCGTGCAGATCCCCCCAACCATTCTTCCATTTAGCTCGTTTCCTCACAACCGTCGTCCACGATGGTCTTCGGATTACCGTATGAGTTCGGCTGCTATTTGATGTTTTTCAACCCCCTTTATATGAGTGTCGTTGAATGCCAGTCGAGATGATTTTTACTGGAATCTTGAGATAGTTGTACTAAAGAATTCCCAGGTGTTCACCACAAGGAGTTGCCGACTCAAAAGAGATGGGAGGCCTAATTGGCTCGAAGCGGTGTCGGGGCAACGACTGCGCTAAAATTCTATGACATCTTTAGCTACTGTGCTTCTCATGCTCGGTTTGCTTTTGTGCATTTGTATTCATATTGACAAGAAAAAGAAAAACTTTTCAAATTAATGCTGCATTGTCTCAACGGACATCAAAGCGAAGATTTTTATGAATAATGTTATGTGCATCTCTTAAATAATGGGAGTTTTAAATCTCGCAAAATATGGATTCTATCCAAAAACCGACCGTCTTACTCAATGGATAGGCGGATTTAAAGTATGGAAGGCAAGCTGTTGCCGAATTTATATCACAGTAAAGGTATGGCGACTCCTTTACTGCTGGCAAGTCGAACTATTCAATATAATCTCCGGCGAGATTACTACAAGGGAACAGTGGTGTCAGAAACCCGACAAATTGCACCAAAATTTGTGATATTTGCAACCGACACTAATCATTTGGAAAGGAGTAATTCAACTGCACAGCAACAACACACGTCACTTGGTCAAAACAGATGTAGAGGAAAGATCGGGATTTATGAAAAAAAATTTGCTCATCATGGCACTGGTGGCAACGCTCTCAGAGAAGTTTAGAATTTCAATTTTGTGCTGTAAGTAAAGTTGTAAATGATGGGATATGCATATCTCATTGGTAAAGATGTGTCAATTCTATTGATTCTTATTCCCGTCAATAAAGTTTGCTGAAAACACATCATTTTTTCAACAATCTCGTGACTTCCTATTCATTGGATTGCAGGCCTGCAGTAGGGTTATTTCACATATTCTTGAAAGGGGTTTTCATTTCTCTTCGTGAATGGTCGATATCTCGTATTGATAACTTATTACAAAGTTCTAGAGGACCTTATTGTAGCAGACATCTTGGCATCTTCTCCTTTAGAGTGATTCTATTTTCTAGCAACCTCGACTGCTATTAGGGTATTAAAGGGGAAAAATCGACTCGACCAGCGTTCAGCGGTTTTTGTGACGAAAGTCAAAAATTCTCAACCAACAGCGGAATCCACGCACTAAATCCGAAGATTCTCATGGAACATGGAGGCGAGGAAACGAATCCTATGCATAGTGTCCTGAGATCAGCATTAGTGTCAAGTGACAATTCCGTGGGATGAGAAGCCTGTTCAGATAAGGAACACAGTGCGACAGTGCAAGCTGTCTCGGCAAGGCGTAGCTAATCGTACCTTTACTGATAGTCTTTGTGATGTGGACGTGTTCTATTTGTTAATGACCTTACTAAGGTTAAGCACTAAGAACAGGAAACAAGGTTATCAAAATTCTTCTGGAATTTTTTCATGTTTAGTATGAAATTTTCAAATACTAAACTTTAAAAAACACGCTAGTGATTACGTGAAATACAACCACAGTGATGCTTAAATATTTTCAAAACTTGGGTTTCAGGCCAGATTCGAACCCGCGATTACCCTTTTCCTTATTCTGACGTGAAAAAAATGAAGAGCAGTAGGTAGAAAGTTAGATAATTACGATTATTTGAAAGCGTCTTGCTACTGGAAAATATGTGCTGTGTTGATTCGTAGAATTGAAAAGACGTTCTACAAATTGCAATCAAGTACAAACTTCATTCTATTCACGAAATGAGATCACTCAGAGCGACTGTCTACGAGCACCCCCACACCATCTTAAACTGCTGCCGTCGGCATCTTTTTTGCTACGGGAATTGCCACTTTAGACTACCCAGGAAAAGCCGTTCAGGAGATTGAACTTTTTGAGACTAGTAATTTTTAGTCTCAGGCTTACGAGAGTCGGTCATCAATTTTTTCAATAACTAAAATGTTCAGTCCGAAGACGTGTTCTTAGTCGAGAGCAGTGTACTTCCCAAATTTATGTTCAAGGTTTCGCAGTAAAGTTACTAGGCGAAGACACTGAAGCCTGTTGCCTAATATATCGACTAATTCAATAGGTAGTAGGTGTTGCTAGAATGTCTTCATTTAGCTAACTTTTTCGGTGCTTTTGCTCTCTTCGAAGCTGAAATAATTCAGGTTGCTCTAAAACTTATATTCCGTTAACGTTTTTCGGTTTTTCATATCGAAGATCAATAAAATCGGCAACATATTATCATAGTTTTATTGATGTTTATGGAGGCAAAGATGTCGTCACTGACCTTAATCTTACTTAGTGGGATACTTGGATGGTTACTCTTCACTGGTTGTACGGACTCCAGCATAATTTCCATTGTTTCGGAGTTTTGCTGGTTTAGCCATCGTGGTTCCCTGGAATCCCGAGGTCAACCAGGCCAAAATTTGCTTCAAGCCGTCACTACCACAGGTAGTCGTCGCTCTTGTGGATCAAGGGCACATTTGCCACCATGCGACTAGTTTGGTACCTGAATGATGATGGATCTCGGTATTGGTTTACTCTTAGCTGGGCTACCTGGTGGAAACCCCGAACTCCTTTTCACCTTTGAACGCCCTGCTGGCGGAATGAATGCCTTCGTTGTACATCGCAATCCGACACCCGGGAACACCTCCCAGCCAGGGTGAGGCGGTAAACCTTTGGGAGGACCTCAGTCTATACTTCTTGAATCATTATCTATGGTTTTCCATAGTTGTGTTACGTTTAGGGAGGAAATCTCGACGAGGTCGGCATTCTGAACCTTGAACTCATTCGTCTCTCAAGCCTCATCAGTTTCATTCTCTAGCATTTTATATGCGTAACTAAATTTTCTCAGCCACCCTGGCGGCCAGCTGGCCGGTGTCCCTCGGCGAGTGTTCGTCGGCTGAGGCACGTGCTGGGCGCCAAGTGTCCCTCTGTTCGCGGCTCGGCTGCTCTTCATTCGTCCGTTTGTCCAACTCGTCGCCCTCACTTTGCAACCGTACACTCGTCAAATTTGAGCCGTCACCCTCCTTGTCAACGGGGTCACTTTTGTAATGTCCGTCCGACTTGCTGTCGTCGTGCCTTATCTGTTCATTTCGTATGTAATTCCATTCTGCTAACACATAATTGTTCCAGTCACGAACTTTTTCACCCAGTGATTCCCGCTTCGACAAGTTGTTATAGTATTTATCACTTTATTTGCAAATGCGATCTAAACGCTCCATGATATACTAGTCGCTATTGTTATGAGTTATTATTCGTATTGTATCTTAAAATTGGTGTTACTAACAGCGGTCAGAATTTGGTACCAACGGATTTCTTCTTATGTATGCACTAGCTGGGAATAAATCGCTGTCCAACCAACCACACTAATAGCCGTAACTAAAATCGTGTGATAACCAGTTAATCCGTTCCAGTCCAATGCTTCCCATGGAAGACTCTCTTCAACCTATCCTGGATTAATGAAGTTTAGGAAAATTTATTCTTCTCTAATGAACCTAATGAAATGCTTGTAATAGTGAATTAAAGCCACAGAAGTATTCTTTAATCTTATAGCTTGAAGCTTCATGAATAAATTAAAATCGATTATTAGAATTCGTTTTCATCAGTAAACACTAGTTCTGTTTATTGTGAGGAAGAATCTTCTACATTTCAGTTCATCAACAATGCAAAAATTGAGCTGTTTCTTCAAGAGTCCGATTCATTATTCTTCGCTTTCTTATTCTCTTCGTATTGAAATACTGGACCCGTCAAGTAACTTAATTGTTAAGTTTTTTCCGGTAGCCACTACAAAAAAGCCTGAAAACCCCGAGCGTTTATAAATTTTGAAACGAAAAGTGGGTCTGAGATAAGATTCATGCGTTCGAAGCAGATTAATTTAGGCGTTTGTCGTCCGTGCGAATTGCAGAGCTAAAAATAGTTGTGCGCCCAGCTGCCTGGTTTTCGAGAGCTGCCTACTTTGACAAATCCCTTCCGACTGAACTCGAAGGAAGGATGTCATGTGGGAAAGCGCATGTTTGTCATCCACCACTGCTACTGCCAAGGCCATTACACCCTAAACAGGATTTTTTTGATATTTTTCTGGAAGTACTCTATCAAAACTCTGAAGTTATGGGACTTACATAAAAGTTCTTTTCTTTAGATGACTATGTTATATACAGATTCTGACAATACAAATTAGATTGTATTACATATTCTTGAATACATATTGATTTATTTTGGCACGCAATCTGTTTCTGGTGATTATGTATCTCATGAATGTTTTGAGCATGGAGATCTGAGCTTGTAGGTTTTTTTTGCTTCACTTCATACAATACCGAATTGAAGCCGAAGTTTAAGATTTACTATCACTAGGAGTGTTACTGTGTTCCTAGCTATCTATCTTGACATTATGGATAATATCTAAAGATTTCCATTTTGAATCCAAGGATTCGATTCCAGTACTGTAAAGATTACTCTTCAACGAACCATTTTCTTTCCACCTATAACATATGCGCATGTTCATATGCGTCCTGCGGTAAACTAAAACGGTGTTGGTTGTTTGTGCCTCTAAAGAGTAAGAAGATCGTGTGAAAAGTTCAATTTTAAGAGGAAAGTTCAAAATGCGACAACTTTGGCAAAGCGTCGGACCACAGGTGTTTTTGATGGGCATCGAACACGCCTTTACTCTTTCCAGAGGCTAACGCGCTCACCACCACCAATCCCGTTGACAGATGCCTGCTGATAGTACCTGGCCGAGAGAAAGGCGAAACGAGGGATGGTGTGGGTGGTAGTGAAGCCCCGCAAAGAGTAATAGTGTATTCTGCTCCCCACCGCAGACACCTGCGGTCCGGAATTTTGCAAATATTTCAGCATCATTGTGGTCATATTTCATATCATGCCCTACCATGAAAAAAAGACGAGCAGTAAATAAGAAGTGACTACAGGGCAGAAAACTTTATTCTAGCCATTATAACCAATATAGTTTTACTAACGTCTGTTCTAGGCCTTCACATTCGATCTACGTAGGGGGTTTGAATAATTTCAAGTTAAAGACCATTCTGTATGCCTCCTGATTGGCAACGTTTCCTTGTAAATAAAGTTTTTTTTTATGTTGGAGAAGAAGTGATACCTAAGTGAGTAAAAAATTTGAGTAAAGCCGATCAGACCGGGCTCAACTCATTCAACCAACTTCTGGACTCCTACTTATGAAAAGTCGGAAAAGAAGTTGTTATTCATCAGAATCGGACTTTTTGGATTTTTTTTGACAGTTGAAAGCTGCTTTCCATGAAAATTCTGCCGCGTGTTCTACTTTGACGCAAAATCATTTTTTCTCTCACAACTTCACCCGGCAATAGAAAGTTTTGATGGATAGCAGAGGCCATTTGCCAGCATAGAATGACCACTGTCTACGTGGAGTGTAAACCTGGCTTAAGCATATGCCGTGGCTTTTCATCAGCACCAACTATTAAGCACCACAACTTTGGTTGTTATAAAATATCTTCTCCCCTTTTTATCTTTTCTATTGACGAGACGATAAATGCTCAGACGACACTTTTAACACCTGCGACAGCTTTATCTACAGTTTTACACCTAAGCCAAAAAAAAGGCGAGTTTCATGTTCACTTCACTAAAATAATTTATAAAGCTAAAGAGAGCGAGAAAAAATTCATTCGAGATAGGAGAGGTGTATGCTGAGCTTGCAATAACATAATATAGTAACAAATAGGGGGCATGGCAACGCAATGGTATTAATGGCGTCCATCACATCCACGGTGCTGGGTCGAACCCGCTCCCGCTTATCAAGCCTCTTATTCATCCGAAGGCCGAAAATTCGTACCGGATTTGTCCGGGAAAAATCACTCTGCAATCCAAGTGGGAATACATTAGCCTGACTGTCTCAGGACTCCGTGGAGAATCGACTCTTTCCTCTTTCAACGGCATTCATAAAGAATACGAAATCCTCAAGCAGTAGCTGAAGCATTACACGAAATGTTCGAAGATTTCTGTGTACATGAATGCGAGGGAGCGAATTGAATGCAGGAAGCCCTAAGGTCAGCACTGTAATGACGGGTCATGTAAATGAAAAAAAATTAACTAAGGATTGATACTTATAAGAAGCAAAACATTCATATTTCATAACCGGGCGTGTAGATGATCCTTATCCAATTCTTTTGTCAAGATTCCGGTCAGAGCCATTTGACGACTGTTTTTACTTCACAACAAACCGGATTCTTCCATACAAGTTCTTTCTTGAAAGAATTTCATCGTGTAGTTACGTGTAGTAGATGTGTAGTATGATGACCCATCATTTTTTGCTATATTATACTAGTAAGTTTTTTTTGTAGACAATTTCAAGAATATGTCCGTGGTCGCCCGGAGGCCATAGCACTGGCAAAAAGGGCTAAATGTACGCCTATGAGAATAGTACAACTTTGTGCGGAACTTCTTTCATAATAATTTGTTAGCTGTAAAACGTTTAACTTTGTTTTGCAGGTCGTTCGAAATAACGACAAGTTTTTTAGATTTAACTATTCTTGCCAACCAAAAATAATAAAGACGAAAACATGTGGACAAAATACCATCAACACTATCCCTTGTATTCGTCTGGAAAGACTCCAAAAACAATTCCTTTTTGAGATGAGGAGAATGGATTGGTGAACCTCGTTGTATTATTTTACATTTTCGTTTCGCTATTTATTCGTACCTCTGTACTTTTTCATTAAGCTAGAAGGCACTTGAAAAATCAGTGCCGTTCGTTTTGTTTTATTGGACACTTTTTTTGTAATATTGCCAAACCCCATCGTTGTTATTATTGTTCTCGTCATTTTACTGTTAATTATTATTACTTACTATTTAAAAGGATAAAGCTGTCAGCGTTGAGCAATCCTGTGGAATGCGCCATTCATTCCACTTCGTTGAGTTAGAGGTGACCGAACGCACATTTTGGCCTGCTGCAATGACTTGCAGTGTCCTAGACGATATATCAAGCCAGTGCTTTCTATCCTCCCAGACAGGTCTGGGACAAACTTGCTGACCTCGGAGAGATGGAAAACTTGGTGAACATGGGAGGCGGAATCGATCTTATGTGTATTGCAGGGTTCCTCAAACCACTCCGCTACACTTGCCCCTACTACTTATCATATCGCTCCTACTCTAATAACAATTATTAATTATTTTTTTACCACTATTAGTTAACAATATTACCACCATTGTTGTTGATAAAATCTTCAATGTTTAGCAACTAAATGTTTGAAATTATCCTATTTTACAATTTATCTGATATCCAGTCATCAATCTGTCATCTGAATTCAGTCATCTGAAACTTCTTTTCACGGACCTCTGAGTTCTTAAAATATACAACATGGCGGTCATTCTCACTGACACAAATAGTGTGACAGAGAATCTAGCCAGGAATTGTCGTAGACTGCCTCCGTCCATGAAAAAAGTGGTCCGGTATCTAACGAGCGAAGCCGGCCAATCCGGTCATGCCGGGCTGAGATGTGGTGAGGCCACTGTTTGGTCGGTCCGTTTAACTGCGGGACACCAAAAATTCTTGTGTTCTTACACCTAAGCACTTGTTTCCCAACGTTAATTAGAACTCATTATTCGTAGAGATCGTCAATATATTTCATTTTCATAAAACGGATTCTTTTACCATTTTTTTTCTTGAGACGTTGGAACTCGTTTATAAAACTTGCCTTATTATACGTCTTGTGATGCCTGATTTTTTTGTAGCATTCACAGCATGCACTACAATTGTATAACCACAATTGACTGGTACACTGTGGGGCTGTGATGATTCAACATTTGGTAGTATTACTACTTTCGGGCGAATACGATCTGGTGGATATAAAATTCCGCCTTGAAATTAGGGTTTCTCAGTATGTCCAGCGTATGGGAGTCTATTCAGCTGTCAGATAAAGATACTATGAATGAATATGATCCTTGACCGTGTCTTCGACTCTAAAAGACTTCCTGTCTTAAACCATTCGGGATGACATAGACACTGTAGTGTCCACACGACGTTTTTTTGAGTGGCTGGCGTGAGCTGTGTTAGAGATCATTTTTTTCTGATGCTTTATTTTAGCGCATGGATGTGGCAGGCGCAGGGCCGGGAAAAACTCTATTCTGCATTTAGGAACATACAAAACTTATTCTCGAACGAGTTCACTGATTCGTAATTTTACGGACAATTAACTTTCATTCCATTGTAATCGTTGTGGTTGTCGTATGGAATGTGCGGATACAGAAGTACTGAAACAGAATTAACATACGCTGCGAATTAGTTCCAAATGCTGACAGCAATGCATCTGCATGGTGGGCCATAGTAACACATTGTAAATGGTAGCATACCTATTATTCATATCTGTAGAGCAACACAGCAAGATCTCTCCTGCAATCCTGTCGTGCTCTCAACCCCTCAAGTGCTCCAATTATCGAAAATTATTGTCTATTGTCAAAAAACCAGGAAGCCTATGAAGGCTAAGAATTGGGCGTCTTCCTTTACAGGTAACGGCAAAATTAGATTTTGTCGCGAATGGGATTTTTCTTTACTAAGTGCGGACTTTTTTTTGCGTGAAAAATGGACACCTCCCTAGCAGGATTACAGGTTACTCGGTATTCAAGGGCGCGCCATAGAGACGGAGGTGTTAGGAGTAATACGAACAGCATAACCTAGAGACGGAATTGGCAGGATCTTACTATGTCAATGATCGAAGATAGTTGATCGCTGCCGCGCATGCCAAGATGTCGAAGATCAGCCAAGTTGGACATGTGGTTTATCTTAACGACAACCCTTAGGCAACAGCCATCCGTGATCGGTCCCCACGTAACGTCAAATGCACAGAATAAACATTACCGGTCTGATGGTCAGACTTCCTCACGATGATTCTAGAAACATAAGAAAACGTAGGTTTCTTGAGCGTACAAACCTACACAGCCATTCTTGGTAGTAACAGAGACGCTTGGAGAGGTTAACTACGCACAGTCAAGTCACTTCACGATCACGAGAGGTGGTATAAGTGATAAATAAAGCCCAAACTTCGTAATTTTCTGTCCACAATGCCTTATTGAAGGAAGTGATTTATAATCCAAGTGAGTTCCTCATTCGTGATAATGTCGAAAATCAGCTATTGTAAATTCCACTTTAACTTTGTACAGCTCCTTAGCCCTTAGGGTATTCCGTTTCTTGTTACTTTCACGCAGGATTTTTGGTTTATAAATTACATTTACTCAGACTTGAGCATTTAGGGGCCTCGCTGAAAGGCGATACTCAATATCAACTTTTTACTTGATGCCTACTACAATTTTTCACCGTAGGGTATAATTTGAAATACAACTACGATGATGCTGAGGTATTTACAAACTCGGGCCGCAGGTCTCTTCGGTGGGGGCGAACGCGCTATTACCCTGCATAAATAATTGTAGTGGGCAGCATATAAAAGTTAGTATTGCGGTTTGAACTACAGTCTCAGCTTGACTGGGTTCAATGCCGATTTGTGCTCCCAGATCAATCGCGTTGACAGGTGATAGCTGATGACACTGGTAGATAGAAATCTAGCTGAGAGACAGGCGAAACGGAAGACGTGCGTGGTGTGGTGGCGAACGCGTTAGCCCCTGAAATGGTAATTGCGCGTTCGTTTCCCACCGACGGACACCCGCGATCCTGAGTTTTGCAAATATCGCAGGATCACTGTGAGCAGCACAAGGGATTAGGGATTAGAAGGATAGGATTAGGGGGATGATGAAGTGCTATCGAAGATCGGAGAAAAGGACAGTGGCATTTGCTATGGATGTAGCGGTGTTACTATGAAATGTAACAGAATGGGTGGATCTTTGAGTACTTTGCAAAACTGACAAATTAGGCGCACATGAAATGCCTACTAGGATAGAGACTGTGAAAATGAAGAGGAGCAAAACCGTAATGACGAGATTGTATGAAGAGATAGCGGGTTTCAGAGTATTTTTAGCAGAACGGTTATAGTCACTGCAACCTTTGCGAGTTCATTCCATATAAGAACAACCTGCGGTTCCCACCATGCTGACATATCATGTCTCTGGTGAAAAATTCTTGTTGAAAAAGTGTGTTTTGGAACCTCCTGGCAGTTCCGTTTGTACCTGTCAATCTAAATTGTTGTTCATATAATTTGCCTGTATATTTCTGCTTTCGTCTTTTGCTTTAATTACTTATTTTTTTATTATATATTTCTCATTCGCTGAAGGCATTCAACTTTATGCTATACCTCTCCTCTATATTCGTTTTTTCTTCCTCACTTTTGTGGGACAAATGTGGTTATTTAACCTACCGAAACACACTTTTGAGAAATAACTTTGCTATTTTGCTCTGAAGAAATGCATCACTATGGCAAGCACTTTAAAGATATGCCGAAGAAGCAGCCACGAGAAGCTGGCAGCGAGCAGCCACGCTGTGGTAGACGACGTCTTCTCATCATCACCGCGGCATCCAGCCTTATCGGTTTGTTCTGTACCGTTTTTACTTTCTTCTTAAATCGCTGTTTCTTGAGATCCTAGTCGAAAAATGTGGTGTCTCAGTACTGATATTACGGGGGATCGGTAGTCGCGATTGGTAAAGGGCAAATAACGTCGTAGAAAAGTGGTTTGTGCAACATCGTCATCGTTTTTGTTTCGCATTTGACCTTTTGTTATTCACGTTTTTAATCGGTTTGCAATGAACTTTTTCAATTTGACGAGAGCCAACTCTACCTGAAAGTTCCTTTAAAGCAATAATTTATAAGTGGAGATGTATCAAAAAAATCTGCTAACGTAGCGCAATCGGGTGAGATAGCACTAGCATGCTCGCAATTGTTGTTTCAATTCTCGACGACGTGTGCTAACAAACTTCCACTAGTCGGACTTCGAACTTTTTTGTTCGAGTGTTTTTCTGAATGCGTAGTTTTTCTTCCTCAGAAATAGCGAGGTTATCACACAGCATACCTTTGCTTGCGCAGAGAAGAAAAACACACAATAACAGTAGCTGACGTTGCCGCCGTACAGCCTCGTTCAGAGCCTGGGACATCCTCGCGATTGCTGAGAATGAAAATGATGTAATCCAATGCCGAGTTTAATAGAAAGTCGATCCTGGGGGACTGCGTGTTTTCTTTCAATCACCTGATACATAATCGTATCCTGATTTCTAGGAGTATTCGTTCTTATCTTGAATTTTACTGATACGCTAAGATTTTCTTCATAATTTCATTATCGACTCTCCTTCCGTGTTCGGCATAGGACAAATGATTATCGCTAATTTTGCAGTTGTTGCGATTTTATATAAAAGTTCTCTGGACTTTTTTGGCGATTTCTATCTGCTGCATTTCGATCACCGATTCCTGTTTAGGCACGGTGATATTAGTTGTAGCGGTCCTGGTGTATCTGCGATTTGCTGCAGCCGAGAGCGAATGGCTCCGTACCAGCGAGGAATACCTGAGAAAACTTGTGCGACAAGTCAATGACAATCCAAATTCGACTTGGAAGGTAGAAATGACCAGTTAGATTTCAATGCGTCGTGCATTTTAATAGAAACCGAGTTCACTAATTAATTTTTACACATGCGAATTAGATTGGTTAGATCTTGCGAAAAAAGAAATATCACTACACCATTTTTCTTCAAAGAATTACTGGATTCGTTCCGATATTTTTCTCCCACTTGAAAAATAATGTAGTTCTTCCTTCGAAACAGGACAATTTTATTTCTAATGAAACAATGTACTAAAATTACTATTTGCCTTGAATTTGTACAGAACGAACATCTACTCCGAACAGTATTTGACTCGATCGACTTAATTCGAGTACTCATTATCGCACTGATTCGGCTTTTCGCAAGTTATTTGCCAGAATACCAAACAGGCTCAAAGTCAGTGGAAAAAATAAATGAGACGTTCTTTTTTGCAAACGTTCCATCTAATGAAGAGCTACCTTCATTATATCACGCATCATGCGCAGTGTGTCTACTTTCTGTTGTGTGCAACCTCTTTGCTGGAGTAATACTCAACAGGATTGAAGCAGAGTACTTAATGAAAGACAGTCATGCAGAAGAAGTCGGTTTTCGAGAAGGATTTAATACCACAGACAGCATGGGCACAGTAAGGAGACCTGTTGAAGGATCATGAGAGTACAAGAAACCGCTCAATTTTATTTTAATCCACTTAAGAATGGCCCTCTTAACCATTTGAGACAGAAGCGCTCTACAAGCTCTGAGCAGTGAAAGCATTCAAGTTCGATATATAAGGACTATTCATGAGGTGTATAACAGCATCACGACGCGAAATTTCTAGCATACCATCACTTTCCTTGTTATTGACGTAAAGACTTCAACAGGGCTATGAAATTATCTACCATTACTTTGAAGAAGACCATGCGAAATCTGACCCTAGAAGAGGAACTGAACGTGAAAGTAAAACTCGACAGATGGCGGCTTCATCATCACTTTTGCTGAATATCGTCTTTACATCATCTTCAGCATTAGCTAAGCAAACGACGGATTTCGACGGTGCTTTTGAAACCGTTGGTCACCAATCGAATTTAAAGAACCTGATAGTCATGAGAAATAGATTTGTTTCTGATACCCCATTTTTCATCCCTGAGTTGACCATAACTATTCCAACTCGATTGGGTTGCCAATGAGAGTATCGAGGATATGGTGATTGAAATAACAAATACTCTACTTCATGTCCATATTTTTAACTCTACAGCTCTTCCGCCATTTGCACGTACCTTGGAAACTTGGGCATTACATGAACAGAACAAGAGATCACTCGGTGGTTATTGAACGAAGTGTATAAAGGTAATGTTAGGAAAATTCATGTCGCATAAGTGGGAGTATCCGAAGTTCTGACCAACGTCGACGATCAGATACTAGGGACTCAGGAAGACATGTATCACCTTCTGCCTCGTTGATCGTCGAGTGACTCTAGAGCGCACCAGTAGACGTTCCATTTCTCTCTGTCGCACGCAAGAGAAACCCAGTGGGTTCTGCTCGCTCTAGCGAGTCGTTGAGCATCATATCTTTGTTCTAGGGATTTTCTTAAAGAACTCTGACAATTAGTTCGGTGGTCTTCTCGTAGTACTTTTGACATCACGAGGAATCCAGTCACTTACGGCTCATTTCCATCGCTTGTCGTTCATACGCATTACGTGTCCGGCCCATCTTATCTTCCGCAGTTTGGCGCATAGAACAGCATCTTTGATTTTTGACCGTTGAGGCAGGTTGGAGATTCCGGATCCCTTTCATCACTTGGACTATACAGGATAATCCTTGTATAGTCCTATCGACTGCGCGTTCGATAACGCTGAGTGATCTTTCATCCTGCTTACGCAGCGACCAGGTTTATGACGCATACGTTGGGGCAGGAAGTACCGTTGAGTCGGAAAGGTGGGCACGGAGTCGGGTGTTCTTTGTCCTCTTCACTACATCGTCGATGCTGTTGAAAGCTCCCAATGTCGTTCGTTTCCTTTTGCTCAACTCTGGAGCTAAGTCGTTCATCACGTTGATTTCCCGACTTATATGGACATAACTCGAGCATTCGGAGATATTCGATCCATTGAGCGTGAGTGCTGCATGCGTAACCAATCGTTTCCTCACGAACATCGTTTTTATGGAATTTAGACGGAGAATTTTCGTTTCAAAGGCTTTATCAAAGTCGGCGAGAATTCTTTCTGCTTGTTTGTTATAAGAACGATATCATCAAAAAAGTGAAGATGGCGTGATTGCCGAACATCGATTTTCACTCCCACGTTGTCCCATTCCAGAGTTCGCATGACGTTCACTAAGGGGGCGGTAAACAGTTTTCACCAAATGGTATCGCCTTGCCTAACACAACTTTTTATGTCGATGTTAACACTGTCGTAGAATGGTAATACCTTGGTTGTAAAATTTTTATATGACTCATAAAGATTCTCTGTATATTGAGCATGGAGTTCACGCTATCTAGAGTTTCCATAGCTGCTTCTTCCTATATGAGTCGAAAGCTTTGTTTAAATCGCTGAAACTTAGATGGAGCGGTCTCTTGTACTTCTGCTACATTTTCTTATCGTGAGTCTTATTATCGCGTGGATGTGGTCTATCGTGCTGAATTCTTTTCCGAAACCCTGCTTTATCACATTGGTATCCTTCGCCCAGTGTTCTGTCAATCCTGTTTACGATGACTTGAGTGGAGAGTTTATACGACGACAGACAACAATCAGAATTAGCGATAATTGCCGATATCATGGGGGTCAACCTTGTTGAAAAGTAACACAGTATTGCTCACCTTCCAATGAACTGGAACCTTGCATTCTGATAGGTAAAGTGTGATGAGCCGAGCCAGTGTGTTTATGTTTATGAGGACTGGCGGAAGGTTCCTCAGGTGTTCAGATTTTTATCCTGTCGGGACCTGGTGCTGTTCGATTTTCACCGACGAAATAGCATCTCGGATTTCGGAAGGGAGAACCGGTGGTACGACATATCCATCCTCTATTTCATATGAAGGAAGGAGGACGTGGCTGTTGAAGAGATCTGAGTAGTATATGTGAATGATCTTCTCCATTTCCTTTCTGGACGCTGTAACTGTTCCGTCTGGGCATCAGAGTGGAATGATCTTGGTCTTGTAATTGGCGAAGTTTCGGTGGGCTTTGCGAATGCTTTTCCCAGCCTCTGCAGCTTCGACTGTAACTGCTGCTCTTCTCTCTTTATGACCTTCTTTTATCGCCTGTTTGCGTTGTTTTGTAAGTTCGGGCGTTAGTTGACGGTTACCCTCAGCTCGTGCGATTCCACGCTGGCGTATCAGCTCGAGTATTTCTGGAGACAGATGTCTGTTGATGACTTTCGAACTCTGAGCTTTCATAGCGCTAACGTCAAGATGTTGAGTGAGCCGATCGTATTCTTCTTCGATGTTGTCGAGAAAGACATCTTCGCAACAGCCGGCTAGTGAATTGAATAAGTCCCAGTTTATGGTGGTTTTTGGACTCCGTTTTTGAATTTTGCGGCTTTTCTCCCTTTCCACGAGAAATGGAATCTTGCTGGAAGGAGGCGATGGTCTGATCCCTGTAGGATTTTTGGGACAACAGCGACATCGGTTAGGTAAAACCTTCGATTTACTATTATGTGCTCTATTTCGCTGTGGTACTCTCCATGGGAGACTCCCAGGTCCAGCGTTGAGGCTCGAGTCTCTGGAATTGCGAGTTACTATGAATGGTCTTGGTCTTCGTTATAAACTCAGATAGCCACTCACCGTGCTCGTTCCGTTCTAATCCGCGGCTGCCAATGTGACGTTCTTCAGACGTTCTCCTTGGTCCAATCTTACCGTTAAAATCTCCACTGATGACCTTGAATAATGCATGGCTTTTTTCTGTAAAACTTCTCCATGTCCAAATAGAACGCTTGGATTTCTTCTTCGTCATAGCTTGATGTCGGTGAAATAGACGATGAGCATTGTTAAAACAGGTACTGATCTACACATCTTCAACCGCAGATATCTGATTCGGGTTGTTAGTTGTTCGAATGAATCGAAGTTCGTGGCCAAACTGGTGTTGAAGAGAACGCCGACGCCACCGGTTCTTTTTGTAGCATGTTGCGAAGAACAGTACTTCACCTACGTCATAGACAGCTTTCAATGGGTGGCATCTTCTCATCATAGCCACTCTGATGAAATCGTAACTTATCCTTCTTGCCTGCTTGGTCAATTCCTCCATCGAGTACTCATAATCCAAATAAGCGTTCACTGTAGGGACAGAGTCCTTTGCAAGTTAGGCAACCTAGAATGGCCCTGAGGTTTTAGCAGCCTCTCTGTACTCGTCCTACCTAGCTCTGCCCGGGGTCTAGAGAATGAGGCCCGTTTATTTTACTGCATTTGGCTTTTTTGATACCCATGTGCGGCTTGCTGAGCTTTGAAAGTGATCGCTAAATATACTCGCGCTTAGCATGCCAGTCACTCGCAGAGTGGATCTTATTTGTTAAAGCGACTCCTAACCGCCTCCGATATGCTTCCCGATTACCTTATTGCAAGATTTTGGCTGAACTGACACATAGAATATAATCCAAATAAAGGAGAACACACAAACCCATGTATGCATGAATACGTTCTCGTTAACACGGAAGGTATGTGTCAAATCGGAGCAGCAGAAACAGAGAGTCCATGCTCTGGATTTACCACCTTCTCAGGAAAGCAAAGGTCGCATTTGCACCACTACTAACTCCCTATCCACCACCTAGAGATTCGCCGCATTCTTAGGCAACTAGTCGGCAACAGATTGCTCTCTGAGAGAGCTCTGTAATGGATGATCTGTACACGACAAAATGTCGAAAATCGGATAGAGTGCGGCAAGTCGTAGGCTCGAGCCACTCACTAATAGGTGCCACCGAACGTTAAGTAGCTAAAGTAGCACTTTTACAGGAGTCAGGTTTCTTCACGATGATACTAGAAGAAAAGTTGTGATAATCTTTAAGTCTTCAGAGTACGTAGAACCTAATTAGCTATTCTTGCACGTAACAGGAGCAAATGGAAACTTTACTGACTTCCGCAAGAGTCACTGGATGGTTAACGAAAAGATAGCTGCTGAAGAGAAAGATGAGCTTAAAACTGTCGTCACTGATCATTTATTGAGGGATGTCCCATTCGTTCGACTTGACTAAGCATCACTAGAGGTGACTGGATTCGTACCTGGCCTATGCAATGACTCGCGGTGGCCTACTGAGCCAGTGCTGCTACCTCCCAGACTAGTCTGATGCTGATCCCGGATGGATGGAACGTTTGGTGAGCCTGGAATACGGGGTTCAACTCCATGTCTACTGCAGAGTGCCTCTAACCACTGCGCTACACTCGCCCCAATTATTATTAGAGGTGATTGAATGCAAATCAAGCCTAGTATCAATTTGCCAATCCTGAAGGGAAGGAAGGCTAGATAGGCCACGGGCGTGGAACGAATCGACGACCACGTGTCTATTGAATAGGACCTCCATCTATTGAACTATACGCTTCCTGTGGACTGCTGATGCAGGTTATTAGGTCTGCAACGTAGATCCACTTACTAATTTCTCGAAACTAGTGGAGGGGCCTACGGCTGCTCACTTTTTGGATAATATTTTTTAAAAAGCTCTGAAATTATATAGGACAGTTCCGAGATGTTTAACATTTGGGTGAAGTTTGCAATTACCTAGATTGAAACACATGTTTTCAAGTTTTTGATATATCCCCCATAGTACAGTAGTTCTTGTGGAAGATCCCAGAATATTTCTTGAATACAGCAAATGCGTCATCTTCAGGCAAAATTCAATAAATTCGGAGTGAAGAACAAGGTGTACGGTTTCAAGTACTCTCGTAACGTTACGGCCGTCCAAGAGGTGGTTAAACAGATTCAGAAGTTCTTCGATTTGGAAGCAATGAAAGAGCATATTCAGTGGGTAGTCTATTTTCATTTATGACCAAAAATTCGGTCACTACCCAACAAAATCAGTATTGATTTTCTAAGGAAAGTCAGCATCCTCTTGTGGCAAAACATTTTTGCGATACGTGTGAGCCAGTATAAACAAACCTTAGAGATTGAGTTACGCATGTTGGTTTCAATAAATTGGGGTAATGTAACACGTTTCAAATAAATATCCAAAACTTGTTTGTTAGCAAATACTTCTTCGTAGAACTCGATGAAATCACGACTGGTTTGCCTTCTTGAAGAATTACTCTCTATCGTTTTCATGGAGTTCTTTCTTTCTTTGTTCTTGTATTAATGAGATTTTCACGGATTTTTTTAGAATATCGCCAGCAATTTTTTTCCATTTCTTCTCTACTCGTTTGATACCTTAAGTGATTCACTTTGCATTTTTAGTTCAGCTATGCAAGATATAGGAGATTATTTTAGTTTATCACGACACAAATTAACATCTTAGTAGCTATGAACGCCAACCTACTCCCCTGTTTCCTTGAAAGAGCTTCTTTTCCTTATTTTCCTTTAAGATTAGGAAAATGCCGCTTCCAGAGAGCTGGTGAACTTCTCGGATTCCGACTTACCTAGTCACTTTGATGCTCGACTGAAGTGGCCACAATGCCCTTCGATTTCAAAAATTCCAAATCAGGGAGGCTGCGGAAGTTGTTATGTACGTGAAATTTTCACTTGTATTTCTATATATAAACGAATTTCTTCTTCACAAGGTGGAAGTTCATTCTGAATATTATTTCATTTTACATGCATTATATGTAATTTGATCATAGAGTAATTCGAGCCGCCAGTGATAAGTTTTCCATTTGATCCTTTTGCCCGCCGAAAATGTACTTGGTAGGTTTCTTAAAGGACATGAAGAGTACCACACTTCTTGTAAAGATACTTTCATATTTTCTCCTCGTAACGATAAAAACTACAACGAGGAGCTTGCCGAACTCTGCAATGGCATTGGTTTACTCTTGGCCGTGCTCTTGAATAGACATATCGAATCTCTAACCTGCAGTAACCCTGCTGAGGCAATTTCTATCGTTGTATATCGCAGTTCGACACGCAGTATCCCCCTGTAGTTGACAAAGCCGATAGATGATTATGGGTAGTTCTTCCCTAAAAAAAATTACTATTCTGGTCCTGGCTTCTTATGGAGAACGAAGTTTAATTTTGGGTATTCCACTATGAAGGAAAAATATACTCGAAGGAGTATTCTAAAAAATCGACGATTTCAATAAGTACTTTTGCATGCAATGGTGACTTTACTAACGCAATATGTCTACTTTGTACCAAATACTTCATAATATTCCTCTCTTTTGAAGTACAACGAGGCTTACACTAGAAAAAAATACGATGCGTTATATCCCTCATTTGCAATTATACTTTCTAGGATTTTCTCAGATGTTATGTAGAAGTAGTAAAAAGCTGCGTAGTCACATTCGATTCCCCTACCTCATTTTGTTGCTGGAACGTCGGTAATTGCTAACTGAGTTGCCCTCCTTCTTCATATTATTTACGGACTTTGTGAATGCACTTTTCCAACAATTTGACAAGAACATTGTTAGTATCGTTAAGAATACAAATGCAAACGGGCTCTTCAGAATGTGATGTTTATCCTCCACGGTTAGAGTCTATGCGGAAGAAGTGCTTTAAGAAGTTGACGAATAATCTGAGACTGTAGCTCTCATGCGACTAAATAAACTTCTTCATTTTCCTATAAGTTGTCCATTTCATGGAAATTTTCATGATGCAAGGTATTTGGTATACATGTTGGTTGATGTCTATCTACATTGAGGAGTTCATTGGGAATTCGTTAATGTGCCAGTTGTTCAGCTGGTAAAACAGTAATTACTTTTATCTTCAAACAAACAAATTCTCAAAAATGGTGTCTTGTTTTTATTTAATGAGCGAATTGGTAAATTCTTTAAAACTCTGTTCTTTTTTCTTTCAATTACAACTGGAATTCGATCTTTAGGACTCAAATCGGTATGTACATCGGACATCATTTACCCATTTAGGCGGTAGCAGCTGCTGGAGTGGCCTCAGATCGTGCGTGCATACATTCGAACGGAACGTTTAAGGCATCACTGAGTGAAGAGGACGTGCTCAGCTGTTGCAATGTTTGTGGCAACTGCTACGGTGGTGACCCACTCAAGGCGCTCATATATTGGGTCAAGCACGGTATTGTGACTGGTAGGGTTTGAACGCATCTCTAACGATATGTTGTAGTCCAAGCATGAGGGTAGCCTTGACTCACTGGAGTTTTTGAATTAACTGCAAATCTCGTCATTTATACCAAATATGCACAATATCTAATAAGCGATGCATGAAGAACACATTCATAGAAGAGTATGGTCTGAATTTCAAACGAGGAATCGCATAGCACTAGAAAGTAAATCAACTTGATTGTACCCTTCTTGGACACGATTTTAATAGAGAGCGTGTTAATTGTTAAATCGTTGGAAACCTTAGCTTTCAGAGAGTCACTGAATTTTTTCGTTTTCTACCACCGTCGACTTCAGGTGGTCGCGATGGTTGTCGACCATACTCCTTCGATAGATCTTGTGGTGTTCCATGCCCGCCAGCTACCTTTTTTGCCGCAGAAAAAACCCGCACGTGTGTTCGTCGTTGTCAAGATATTTACTACCATAACAGCTATGATGATGACAAGCACTATGGTATGTGAATTGATCTGATAGTAAGCACTCAAAAAAATAAAACGAAACGAGGGATATGGTGCCATTTAATATCCGTATAAATTTCGAAAAAAAAACTGTAGCATTCGCCTAATGTGACAGTTTAAACAGTTTAAATTCCCGGTTCATAACACAAGCGGGCTTCCGGTAGCAGGTACTAAAAGATATTCAGCACTATTCATAAAGTAAAGGTAGCTCTTTGTTGTACGATAGATTCTATCACTCGGATTCTTTCAGTTTCGTCTTAACACCAGGTCTCAAACTTGGGCAACTAAACCGCTTGAGTGTGGCAGTAATAATACAAGGATAATGAAATGGCAATAATAAGATCTCAAGTATAAAGAACACAGGCAACAATGTGGTCCATAATTAGAGGTAGTATAGAGAGGAACAAAGCGTTAGCAATTGCAAAACGTCTTCTAAAAATAGTGTTAAAGTGAGATGTTAGAAATTAACGATGCTACGAAATATGAGGTAGGGAAGGCAAGATATTGGTATGCTTCCACAAATCAATAACTGCTCTAATATATGGCTCGCGGATGGGCGGATCATATGCCACTTTCGAGTGCAAATATGGCTGAGGATCACTACGTACACATACACGGCGATCAAAAAAAAAGGAGATGCGGCTATAGCATGCAGATGGGTGGAGTGCTATCATCGTAGGTCCGGATGGGAAAGTGTAAAACCTATTACGAAACGGGGACGTAGCCTTTGAGGACAGTTTGTGGCAGGAACTAATTCCGTAGCGCAAAAGATTTCAAGAAATCTGATTAAGTACATTACATGCCAAGCACAGTACGGTACGATGAGAGAGAACATTCATAGAGAACATTCTGTATACCAAATACCAGGGATGAGTGTAAAGCATGTATAGCTGACTACTGCTCATTTTTTAAGCTACGCTTGCATACTCGATGTACCCTAGAACCATGACGGTGACAGATGACGGAAATGTGAAAGTGCAAGTGCCGACTATCGTAGGTCATATCAACGAGACGGCTTCTTCTCCATTAGATCTCGACCAAGTGAGTTCACTCATTCATTTTTCCCAGAACCAGTCTTTCCTAGCTGTACAGCTAGACTACAAGCGGTTTTTTAGCATTCAGAAATGGTCGTGTTGGTGACAGAATAATGGTCTTTCTTTTGTCTTTATGTTATCCAGTCGTAGCAATCAAGCACACCGCATCTAAAAGCAACGTCCAGTGAATCTCTTGTTCTCATCAAGTTGCCGCTTTCAGCGAAAGATGCTTCCGTTGTTCGTATCTTTCACGTCGGAGTGGAAACTGAATTGCTATGATCCTGTCCACAATATGTCTTCTTTGGCATTTCATTTTTTTTAGAAAAGAAAAATCGCTACTACACACAAAAGTCCCGAAAGGGACCGACTGAATCAGGGAATCAACCTCATCTTCATAAACAACCATTGCTTTCATGTTACCTCTGTAATGCCATCATTTTGTGCTGAACGCAAACCTTCGGTTCATCTGTAAGCTAGGAAAGAAGTTAAGTAAGCAGAGTTACGATAGAGATTCTGATACATAGATTACATCCAAACCGCAGCTAAGGTCGAAGAAAGGTGTCATGATATTGTCTGCTCCTTGTTCTAACCGTTATCGCCTACGAAAACGCGTTCGACAGTGTCTGAACAGATACCATCCCTCACTCATCGAGCAAGGAATAAATCAGTTTTACGGAGGATTTATCGCTAACTGTTATCGCATGCGACAAAAACACTCTTTCCATCGACCTCTTGCCATCGCCGTAGGAAATCAATCCCACAAGGCGGCACCATTTCGCCAAGGTACTCACTGCCACATTTCTGCTGACTATAGAATCGAACTACTGGAATGAAAAGGATATACGAAGTGATGGCGGCTTCATAATAAACCTTCATTTTCTTGACGATATCGTCATCCTTTTGAGGGGTGCCAGTGAAGCAGAAGAGACCATGCTCAAGGAGTTTTATGAAGAGGAAAAAAGAATAAGGGCAGCAAAAATGCGCAGATATAAAATGTAGCATTGGTGGTGTCGTGGCCCATGATAGAAGCTATCGATTAAATGATGGGCCTGGATCTCCGCCCTCACTTTTTTCGACGCAAAATTCTCTCAGCACACTGCTATGCAGCAGTCCCAGAGACGGTTGATTCTTGGACTCCGAGGTAAACTCTGAAGAGCTGGTTCATCGAAAAGAACGACTTTTTAGAATATGCCAACGCCTTCGATGACGGCGATGGATTTGTTCCTGGTCAGGAACGTGGGCGGGTACCTGCATGGTGTGCGTGAGGACGCCGCATCCACGTATCCAAGTGCTTCTCATTCTCACTAGAAATTTCAGTGTACCTACGCATATCGCAAGTGGAAGAAAAGCGAAAACGAAGAATGAAGGCGCGTAAAGACGCAAACGAAAACAGAGAAAAAGAAAAACAGAAAACAAAGCAGAAGGACGTAAGCGAAAACACTTGTGCTGGCTACTTATTGTTTTTGGAGAGCATGCGTTAAACCAGTAATGCGTGCATTCGTCACCATCAAAACATGTCATATTTGATTCTGCAGAAATTTAAGTCCCGAATGCAATGAGAGGAAATTTTTCAACATTCGCTTTTCGTCTTTTTTTACTACTATCATTACAAACGGTTTCTAGTCCTCATATCAGCTCTGATTATTGAGGTCTGATGAAGTGGAGTTCTCATTCACTTTTAACAAAGAACTTTTCAGATTCGAACTATTCTGAAAAAAGAATTGTTCCTGTTTGGCCCAATGACGATGGCATTCCCTGTGCCAGAAGAGTTTTTACATTACTCCTCAGGAATTTTCCGACCATATCCTCATGATGACTTCGAAAATCGTATCATTTACTGGCACGTCGTACGATTAATTGGATGGGGTCGTGCTGAAGACGGATCTCACTACTGGATTGCAGTTAATAGTTTTGGCGAACACTGGGGAGAATCAGGTGTTGTGAAAATGAACACAGATTTGATGGAAACATACGGACTGGAGTACGAAACTGCACTTGTTTGACCGTGACACTCACGAAATTCACACACGTCGTGGAACTTTAGGAGATGAATCGAGTGCCATAACTTATCTGATGTAATCAACACCTTACCTTGATATAACCAATACCTTGAAAAATATCTTATGTAAATTTAAAGGAATGACCCGTCCTATTTTTCATGTTCCACATTCATAAAATTATCGATCTCTCAATCGCAGTGATGCACTTAAAATGTTGTGAATAAACGAATCCAAAGAATCCAGGTTTTGTGCGTAGACAGAGTCCGAGGCTCAAACAGTCTGCCCATGCCAGTAACTGAGTTTCGGACTCGCCTAGCCAACTTTCTTGAGAAGGTAACAATTTAACAACTGCCGTAGAGGGTCACGATGTTCCTTTGTCATCGAATTTCATTAGTATTTTATGTATTTGTTTTGTTGTAGTACTCAATGGAAGCTCTCAATAAGTTTGCTGGACGTTTTCTACAGAAAATACCTGGAATATAAGATTAACACTATTGTTTTCAAAGACGAAAGAAAGACGAAGATGAAGAGGTCGAAACACCTCGTGTACGCTCAACGATTTAAATACGTGTTGATTAACATTATTGTGTTGCGGGGAATTCGTTTGGAAAGTAGCGTATCATAAAAACATAAAGTTCATACTGTTGATGATTTAACTGCCATTTTTTCACACCACACAAAGTCAGAGATAGTTATTTACCCCATTGGCGCTGAAGTGTTGTCATCTATGACGCTTTCGTTTTCGGACGCATTGGCCGTAGCGCGCCACATACGATTCATCGCCCGAGTGGACGCCATCACCAGTCCATTAATGGTGGGTTAAACGGCATGGTACTTCATAAATGATATATATATTTTATATGAAGTAGTGGCCTTTATTTAATCTATTTCAATTTTGAGGGGCGGCTAATTCCTCATTTCAGCTAGTTTTCTGGGACATCGTCCACACATGTCGTTCACTCAAACGATGCTACCTCTAATTGGGTATTTGTATTCTGTTTTCTGATTAAGAGAATACTCTGAATTCGAGGTGATGGTTATCAGCGCTAGGGGTTTTCTTTGTAAATGCATTTCAATGCTACCAAAAGATTATACATTCCCAACTTCCTGTTCTTATTTGACCACTAGTCATTGTTCACTAGTTCGAAGCACAACCCTAAGTTAAACTACTCATGGATCCTTATAGCTTCTCTAACATCAGGATGTGTTTTTCCGTTTCTATAATATTTGCTTTCACGACCGCGGTTACTACTGCGTGTCAGCCCAACCACTGTCATTGGAGCGCAACTCAAATGAGCATTTAAATCAAGATATACGGTACGTGAAGCCGTGCAAAAGGCACGTTTCACCAGCTGCTTAAGGTTATCGTTCTACTACTTGCTCCTCTCACATTTTTTCCAAGGAAGTATATGTGAGGCGATTAGACTCGCCTCCAAGAAATAAGCTCCATGTCCGCACTGGGAGAGACTGGCAAGCTACACATGACTATACCCAGCCCCCCACGTTCAGAGCCCAGCAAGCTATATGTGAGTAAAATGCCTAAAAACAGTAGAAGAAACGGGCCTCATTCCCCCTAACCCCGAAAGAGCCCCCAATTCTGCAGCGTGTGGTAGGACGAGTACAGAAAGGCTGCTGAAATCTCAGGGCCATTCTAAGCTGCCTAAGCAGCAAAGAACTGCGGTGACGATCTGTACCTCACAATTTACATTTGCATCCGAGTCCTCGATAGAAGACTTGCTCATGCGAGCAAGAAGGATAAGATACGACGTCATCGGCCTGAGACGAGACGACGCTACCCATTCAACGCCGTCTATGACACCGGCGAAGAACTGTTCCTCGGAACATGCGACAGCAGAGGAGTCGGTGGCGTCGGTATTCTCTTCAACACGAGTTTGGTCATTGCTAGAGTCGAACTTTTACGTTTAAAGAAATGTCGATCAATACCTGCTCTGACAATCTCCGTTGTCTACGCATTCACATCAAGCTATGATGAAGACCAGCTCGAAGCGTTCAATATGGGTGTATAGAATTCCTGTAGAGAAGACAATACTTACTTATTTGGATACTTGGATACTTGGACGTTCCGTCTTCACGAGCTGTGCGGACGCCAGCATATATGTCATTCGTTCCTTTCTCTCGCAATAGTAGTCCATGGCGGTGGTCTTGTTTGAGCATGGTAGCGCTTGCGAATCTCATACCGTGATCTGTAAAACAACTGCAGCTGCGGGTACAGGTGATTAACTTTGTTTACGAACACGTCCGCCCAACGTGTAGGTGGTCGTCCTGGGGGACGTTTGCATTCTCTTAGAGTCCACTCTACTGTTCTTTTCGTCCGTCGTCCGTTCTCATTATGTGACCGGCCCATCTATGTTTCGCTATCGATGTATAATCTCCTGGGTCTCGAAGATATGACAGATTTCGAAGGTCAGAGCTTCGCATTCCAGCTAGATATTGAGAGTGTCGATTATATTTCAGAAGACATCGCTCAAGCGCTCTGTAAGTAGTGCGATGCATTCTTGACGTGGTTGAAGTATCAACTCACCTCTCCGCAGCATAACAGAGCGCTGGAAGAGCCGTAGAATCGAAGAGATGAGCGCGGGTTTTCGGGGCCTTCAGTTGGTCGATGGCTCCTTTGAGAGGCCCGAATGCGGCCCAAGCTGCTCTCCTTCTTCCATCTAGTTCTTCTTTCATGTTGTTTTCCATGTTCATTGATCGCCCGAGGAATACGTGACGAGGTGTCTCTGCAATGAGAGAGCCATCCAATTCAATTTTTTTCGCCTTCGCACCATGGGTTTTTCATGAACTGGGTCTTCTTTCGATTTATGCGCAGTCCGATCTTTTTCCCTACTTCGTTGAGTTCGTTGATCATCATCTCTGCTTCGCTAGTACTTCTTGAGAAGATGACAATGTCGTCGGCAAAACGAAAGTTTGATAGGAATTTTCCATCAATACGTATGCTTTTCTCATCCCAATCGAGTGACTTCATTATCCACTGCATTGCGGCACTTAACAGCTTTGGCGATATTGTGTTGCCCTGTCGAACCCCTTTTTCCTGTGGGTATGGTAAGAGCTCGATGGAAAAGCTGTATCTTCGTAGTGCAGTTCCGATAACACACAGAGTTCTTATGTAGAACGGGTCCACTCCTTGGTTGACGAGCTGATAGGGATTGCATTCGTTTCGACACTGTCAAACGCTTTTTCATAGTCGACGAAGGTTAGGAATAGAGGGAGGTGGTATTCCCGACAAACTTCTATGACCCTGGATACAGTTAGGATGTGGTCCATTTAGGAAAATCCTTATCTAAGCACTGCTTGCGGCGCTTCATCCAATTTCCTTGTTATGCGCGACAGGATAATCTTCGTGAAGAGCTTGTAGAGTACACTCAAGAAGCATGTGGTACGATAGTTACGAAGATCCCTTCGGTCTCCTTTCTTGGGCAGGACGACCGCACGCGACGTCCTCCACTGGTCTGGGATTTTTTCCTTTTGATGGTAGGCTGTCATATAATTCGCGAGAAGTACGTGTAAATTCCAGCTCTAAGGAAATCGGTGGTGACATTGACTGGTTCTGGAGCTGTGCCTCTTTTTATGCTTTTCTATCGCAACTCGAACCTCCGACGGAAGAATTCCAGGTAGTTTTTCTCCAGCGGGGATATTAGGGTCCGCGACGGGTTCTGTGGCACGGAAAAGGTTGATGTTGAACGTTTCCGCTATTAATTCCATATCATGGCGGGAAGTTTTGACGATCCCATCTTCGTTCATCAGGGCTGACGGAACATTATAATCACACAAGTCCCGACGGCATTTTTTTCACACTGCTTCTTTTCTCTGCTGCTTCCAGTAATTTCTTCTGCTTGTACCGTTGTAGATCTTCCTGCAGAGCCATTCTGCTGCTGCCATTTATTACTAGACATGTTAAACGTGTTGCAGTAGGATCAAGCTTCAGTTTCCTTCTCTTTTCGAGCAATTCCTTAGTAGTGATGGAGATGCGATCCGATCTTATTGCTTGTGCAACTGAGGCGAATTCGGCACAGCTTTCACAGTCCTTCGACAAGCAGCTCGTAGTCTTCGGTCGGGTCTTCTTTAACCTCCCAGTCACGTTTGGATAGGACTTCGTTCAGAATGTTCTCGTCGTATACAGCTAGACTTTTTCCTCGTGGTCGGTGATGAGAGTTCCTTTCTAGCCTGTGGCTGAATCGAATCCTCGCGCGAAGAAGGTGGTGATCGGAACCAGTATAGAATGACGGGACTACCGATTTGTCAGGTAGGCACCATCTTCTGTTTCTCAGAATGTGGTCGATCTCTGCATGAGTCATGCCGTTGGGAGACTCCCATGTCCAGCGGCGGCTTCCTTTCTTCTGGAAAAACGAGTTCCCATGGAAGAGACATGCTGCTGACAGGGAGTCCTGCGAGACGGTTCCCATTCTCATTTCTTTCTCCTAATCCAAAATTTCCGATCCTGTATTCGCTCTCGTTGGCCTTTTCCTATTCTAGCGTTGAAGTCTCCGACAACAAATTTATGATATGCTTTATCATTGCGGATGACTTCCTCCAACTGATAGTAAAACGCATTTAATTCGTACTCATCAGCTGCGTCGGTTGGTGAGTAGCAGTTGATGATAGTGATCTTTGATGATGCGACAGTTGAAGACGAAGGGCAGCTATGCGAGGGGAAAAGGATCTCGTATGAGTCGACGAGATGGACAATGGACGGGAGTGGACGACAAAGCCTACGCCGCCGACATTTCGTGACGGGACCTTTCTCCACGGATCACAAGGGTCCCGTTGTTTAGTTGGCGTATGTTGGTCTTCTTGATTTTTGTTTCTTTGTAATACGATCATGTGAAATTTAGCAATCTGCGGCTACAAGAAGGGCGTGAAGATCGGGCGTCTGTGGAGAGTGTTCTGGTATTACACGTACAGAGTAAGAAACAATCTCCATGGCGTGTCGTGAATGACGTCATGCGTAACCCGAGATTTTCTGGCCTCTCACAGGTCGTCTCGCCACCTGACGTCATAGGTGGAAGCACCCAGTGTGCGGGGTGCTGAGACTGGCCTATTGCTGGTTGTGCAACTTGGTCCTCTTTGGAGTCCTGTCGTAACCTTGCAAGGGCGTATCCAGGTCTTCACCACGATGTGGATCAGAGGAAGGTGTGTTTTCGGCGACGAATCCTTCTCTCGGTCTTCCTACTAGTTGATTCGGACAGATGTTAAAACTCAAACTTGGGTAATTATTATTATTAGAGAAGACAACATATTTTTTTAAGCTCATTGTTATAGATTTTAACGCTAAGATTGGACAAAGGAGAACGTCTGAAAAACGTCATATTGGGAACCACGGATTAGAATGAACGAACGAAATGAGAGGCTGTCTGAGTTCATCGTGTCGACTAAGCGAATTCGTGGTAACTCACAATTCCAGAAGCCCCACTCTCAGCACTGGACATGGGAGTCTTCCAAAGGAGAATACCATAATAACCAAATAGACTAAACTATAGTAAATCGGAGGCTTGCGCTAAACGATGTTGCTGGAGTCTCAAAATTTTACACAGGATCAGGCCATCTCTCGTTTGTGCAAGATTTCATTTCTCGCGGGAAAGGGGAGAAAGTCGTTGAATTAAAAAAAATTAAGCCCCAAAACCGCAATGCTCTGGAGTACATTCTTTTCACTACTCAGCCGTTAGGAGGATGCTGTTATTGATAACATCGACGAGAAATACGATCAGCTCATTCAACACCTTCACGTTGGTGCTATGAAAGCTGAGAGCCCGAAAGTCACCAAGAGACGTTTGTCTCTAGAAACATTCGAGCTAATACGCCAGCGTGGAATCGCACAAGCTCCAGGCAACCGCGAACTAACGCGTTAACTTGCAAAACAGTGCAGACACGCGATTAAAGAAGATCTTAAAGAGCGAAGAGCAGCAGTAATGGTCGAAGCTGCAGAGGTTGGGAAAAGCATTCGCAAAGTCCACCGAATCTTCGCCAATTGCAAAACCGAAATTATTGCACTCCGATTCCCAGATGGAACAGTTATAGCTTCCATAAAGGCGATGGAGAAAATGATTCATGGTCACTACTGGAACCTCTTCAATATCCACGTTCTCTTGCCCTCGTATGAAATAAAGGAGAATGGAAACGTCGTTCCACCTGTTATCGCTTCCGAAATCCGACATGCTATTTCGTCGGTGAAGAATCGAACAACACCAGGTCCAGACCGAATAAGATCTCAACGCACGAAGAACCCTTCGCAAAGTTCTCATAAACACAGCTTGGGCTCTTCGCGCGGTACCTGTCTGGATGCAAGGTCCCTACTCAGTGGAAGACCAGCAAGACCGTGTTATTGTTCAAGAAGGCTGACTTACACGATATCGGCAACTATCGCCTAATCTGCTTGCTGTCTGTCGCCTAAAAACTTTTCACTCGAGTCATCCTAAACAGGATTGGCAGAACACTGGACGAAGGACAGCCGTGTGAGCAAGCAGGGTTTCGAAAAGGATTTAGTGCGATGGACCACATCCACACGATAACAAGGCTCATTGAAGTATCTCGAGAGTACAAAAGACCGCTCTGTCTCACGTTCATCGATCTAAAGAAGGCTTTTTCACTCCGTTGAGATAGAAGTAGTCCTTGAAGCCCCTGGACAGTCATGCAATCCCTACCTAGTGCATGAAGACTCTTCGTGAGCTTTACAAAAATTTCATAACCCAGATATTACCATTCTATGACGATATTAACATCGATCGACGTGAAAAGAGCCCATTGCCAAGGTGATACCATCTCGCCAAAATTATTTACCGTCACACTCGATAACATCATTGCGAACACTGGGATGGGACAACAAGTGAAAATCGACGGTCGGCAATTACACCATCTTCGCTTTGCTGATGACATCGTCCTTACAACACCAAACATCAGCCAAGCGGAACATATGCTTGCCGACTTTGATAAAACCTGTGGAAAGATTGCTCTTCGACTAAATCTCACAAAAACAATGTACATGAAGAATGGATTGGTTTCGTATGCCCCATTCACGCTCAACGGAACGAATCTCTCCGAATGCTGCAGTTACGTATATCTAGCTCAGGAAATCAACAAGATGAACAACTTAGCTCCAGAGCTGAGCAGAACGAAACGAGCGACTTGGGGGAGCTTCCAAGGGCATCGAGGATGTAGTGAAGAGAACAAAGAACACCTGACTCCGTGCCCACCTTTTCGATTCCACGATACTTCCTGTCTTAACGTACGCGTCATAAACTTCGACACTGCTTAAACAGGATGGAAGACCACCCAGCGTTATTGATTTGCAGTTGAAAAGACGGTGCTACGAGTATCCCGTGTCGTGGAAGTGAACGAAACCATTCGAAACTCCGATCTCTGTCATTGATCAAAAGTCTGAGACGCCGTTCTATGTGTCAAATATCGAGGATATAGCGGACTGGACACGTATTGCATTTGAACGACAACCGATGTGCAGGTGCTGTTAGCGACTGGCTTTTCTCGGAATATCAAAAAAAATGAATACCACTTTCGCAATGGTCAAAGTTCTTCACGAACATCCTGGAAGGAAGAATGATGTTCAGCGAATAACGAGAGCGAGCAGAATCCACTGAGCTACTCTTGCATGCGAGGAAGATTTACTTGCACCAACTCGAGGCATTCGACGACAATCAAGGGGACGACAAGTGGTGCAGGTGATCCACCCACTGGCTTCAATATAAAATCTGTTTTCGACAAGGTACCGATCGACTACAAAAAGTTTGGCTGAAAAACTATGCGCGACGAAATAGGCCACAAAAAATGTGTGCACGTTAGAATCAAGCTGTACGGTCTAGAACGTACAGCAGGGTACATATCGAAATCAGTGCGCATGGTCGTGAAAGGGTAAGCTAGATTTGCCATGTCACATCATCCTGGATCAATTACAGGAATCGCTATCTTCTTGGGAAAATCGCCTTCGCTAGTGAGTTAAGCTGCCTCCGATTCAAGGTCGTGAAAGATCGTGAACTTCTTTTATTGAAGACCTGCAAGATTCCTCTGAAAGTATTTCTCAACCACCATTCATCATCTCAATGTTGAAGGGACAATGCCTCAGGTTGTAGAAGGGGTCTCATCGCTTCCATTTCGATCGCTACAATACAATGAAGTTAGTGGGAGAAGAATAACCGGTCTCACAACTGAAGACGAAGTGGCTAAGAATTCAAAAAAGTGCTACAACAGATTTGTCCGAGAGAATAACAGCTGTGTGGGCCAAATGCACATTCAGTCACATTTAAGATGATTAACACTTAACGTCCAAAGCTGGTTCTTCGTAAACTCCCGCTAATTTGTCAATAATCGTACCATTTGAGGAACTGAAAACGTGATCAGCTCATAGAAGAATTTTGCTGTTTGCAACTGAGTATGTACGGTCCCTGGAAACTGCTGTTTCACTTTTAAAGTTGTTTGGAATTGAAATTTTTAGTAGAAACGAAACCGAAACTTCAATTCTTAGAATTCCAAACGAAATCCGGGTGGGAGACTTCAACGTTTGTTAATGGACAACATCCAATTGCTTTATTTTCTAAAATACGAGCTTCAATTTCAAAGAAAAGTGACAAAACTGTCAGTTCTCGGCACCATAAAACCATTACAACCATTAGAGCAGCACTGGCTCGGTAGACCTTGGTAGAATAGCAGATCTTGTATATCATAGTGAAGGTTTATAGATTCTAATCGTTCCTACTTCAATCAATGAAATTCACCAACAGCCTGTATATGATAATTTAAAGTTGGAAGTGCCGTTATTTCCGCACCGCGTGCGTGGAAGCGAACTCGTTTCAGACCTTAAGTGTTGAAGTCGGATACCTGCTGGATTGATCAACTCTATATACCGAATTTTCTTTGTCCTCATCAGTTTATATGCATTGATGAATTCTCCCCGGACGAGTGCAGCGTAGTGGTTGGAGGCGCTACTACGTCGCACACGTGGAATCGATCCCCGCGCTCATGGCGTAAACTGGTACCAGACTTGTCTGGGATGATGGCAGCACTGGCTCGATACATCGGCAGGCCACCGCGAGTCGTTCTAAATTCCACATATGCATTCAATCAGCTCCAGCAATGCTTAATGAAGTGGATTGCGTGGCGCATCCCTCCGGGATTGATCAACGCCGGGAGCTTTATCTTCATTCTTTTATCAGCTTATTTTTGCAGATAAGGGTTTTCTCCACTATGTATAGTAACTATTCAGGAATAGTTCCTATTTCTATATTATCTTATGTCTTCTATAATAACTGTTTACTTGTAATCATCGTACATCTGTTCTTGCACATTCTGTAAATTGCATTTTAGCGACCATCTCACGCATTTGCCTGGCACCTGGCTAGAAAGGGATTCTGTAACTTCTTTGCATAAATCGCTGTTCTTTGTCCGACAGTTCGAGCACTGAATGAGCAGCTGTCAGTTGCATGTACCTTCCAGCATCTGCTGTTCCAACCAACTTTTTGTATAAGCCACCACATCGCTGTAACACGCACTTTCTGCATAAGTCACTGTATAGCCTTCACGAACCCTCTATACAACTAGCTGTATCAGATTGTAGTGACTGAGAAAACTCAGAACTTCTCTCTGATCACTGGCTCTGGTTTTCTCTGTAAAGCCCACCCATTACAGATGAAATATACGGAACACCACTAGTCATCAAACCAGTGCTTGTGTTCCAATCCCCCAGTGCTCTAACTCCAGTGTTTGCCTTACTTCCTCATTTCAATTTTGATCGTCCACGCTCACCTAACCAGATATCGTCACATTGTCATTATTGTATTGTTATTATTGCTATAAACTGTTACAACCCAAAACTCGAGGTTGTTCACGGCAATTCCCGGAAAAAATAATAGAGGCATGGCAAACCCATACAAAGTCGAGCATTCCGTCAACCGTTGTCGGTCAGAAGACAAATCCAACCAACTACTCCTCTCTATTCCACTAGCCAACTAGCACACTATATGTTAATTTTCAAGTGTAACCACTATAGTATTCGCCGCGCTTTCTACATGAATAGTTTCAACCACTTCGTGTATGTGGAACGTACTCCGAAAAACGTCTCGTTTTACCGAAAATCATTATGTTTTATAGTGCCTGCATCCCGGGAAATCAGTAACACAAAAACGTGGCTGAAGAAATCTTTGTTAGATAAGTTACATAAGCTCAACTAGATAGTAACACAAGAAATACAACAAAATATGTACCACAAAACTAATCGATAAGACCTTTGAGGGGATATTTGTTAAAACCGTCTAAATTTCTTCATACTCGGACTGTCTTGCAAATGAAGAAACCTGTAATATATATATATATATATATATATATATATATATATATATATATATATATATATTCATTATATAATCAATAATTTCCCAATAATCGGCTTGACAGCACCGACACTCATAAGATAGTGTCTACTGTATTAATCAAAACCCAGGAATTGTCCCTTCCTCGATGTTTTGGTTTCATCATGGTTTTGTGACTTCTTCAAGATGTGTGAAATGAAGCTAATATTGGCGTGGTTCATCACGAACTGCGTTGTGATTACGTTCGTAACCACTTCTGAGTTATAACAACAACAACAACTATCTGTCATACCTCGTCTTTAATTTCTGTATTCGTCGATTTTGTTCAATTTGCCTTATTCGAAGAGCTCTCCAGTAGAGCCAGCCATCCTGAAAAAGTACATGCTATCAACATCAAAAAAGTCATAAATGATCTGTCGATGGGAACTAGTGATTCATAACCTTCTCAGGGTCCAAATCCTCGAGTGGGCGCGCAGGTCGCAAATCTAGCTCGAAAAGCCAGGACGGGTATTCTGAGTCTGGAAGTATTTTCGGCCCAGGTTCATCACCTGAAAATTGCGAACTTACTGCTCCATGTCGATACAAATTATCAAGTACGATAATTTGGTATGTTAAGCAATAAGTAACACTTCCAGTGGAACCTCAGTAAATACACTGTTCCTAAGTCGAAGCAGGTACTGAACCGTCATGAATTCCAATCTTTATGGAACTAGTATATTTGTTCTATGGACTAAAATAAAGGATACGAAGAATAAAGCCCTCAGCGCTGATCAATCCCTTAGGGATGCGCCATGCATTCGACTTCAAAAGGCACTATTGCAGATGAGTGAATGCATATTTGGCCTTTACAATAGTCGCGGTGGCCTACCGAATGTATCAAGCTAGTGCTGCTATCCTCCCAGACAAGTCTGGTACCAATTAGCTGATAGAGGGCTTGGCGGGCCATGGGCACGTGGATCGATTCCACGTGTGTGTTGCAGGGCACCTCCGACCACTGCGCTACACGCACCCTTGTTCTCTGGACTAAAAGAGATTCAATTTCAGGCAGTCACTGAGAAAAGATATAACAGTGCAATGATTGAACAAACAATAACTGAAAAGCAATGCACAAAAAATGTGACAATTACTCATCTTGGATAAAATAGTTGATGCACACATAATTAGCCAGCTTCTCAGCATCTTCTTCTATCGCGCTTTTATCTCCCTTCGTTTGCACGACCTTAGACCCAACCGTAGCATATCGGCACAGGACTGCTGACGCTAGCATTTAAAGGAGAACAAGTGACACTTTACAAAGAACGAAATTTCTCTATAAAGATTTGCACTGCAACATACCATTTGAAATAGCACTAAATATCCCTCGTCTACGAGCGAGTACATACTGTAGCATAGCCCAGATCCCTGAGATAAACGGCTAACTAGGGATATGAGATTTCAAAATGAAGATATGCCAATATTTGACACCGATCGTGTGGTATGGTATATATAGTCATAACATTTCCCTTCAAATACTTTACCAGATGTACATACATGGCAGTGAGAAATGAGCAATGCTTCAAAGTAACCTAATCGTAAATTATTCACTTCACAACCTATTTGAAAATCATAAGAGATGAACAGAATTCATAATAGAAATCTACAACTGCTCAATACATGGTTAGAAACGCTTTGCGAACGACTACTATAGTGAGCGTCATTTTGGAAGAGGCCTGGGAAAAATTTTTAAAGTAACCCAGTTCACATATTTAACCCAAAAAGCCGAGATATGAGACCCGAGATGCAACAAGACTTAGAGCTGTTCCAAAACGCTCAGTACGCTGATGTTCTCTCGACGCTTTTTCGCCGGCTCTATTTTTGGAGAAGAAGGGCGTTTCTGCACCCCCATCGTAGAGCTACTCACGTATAACTGTTTCACACCAGTTGCGCCTGAATTCAGCCTTCTTCAAAATGGTCATGAATCCAATGCCAAGTACTCGCGAATGTGGAATACGCAAAATATACCTGGAGTTTCTTTAACGGCATTCCCCAGACTAAGCTGCCCAAGTAAGGTTCGAGGTACTTTAGGCATAATATCCGCTGAAACATGAGTGGAAATATGAGCCGAATGAGCAGCTAAGTCAAATAAATCGCTTTCTTCTTCATCTTTTTCTTCGCAAGCCGCTTGATACTCGTCTTTCTGAAAAGTTCCAAATATATCAGAAGCAAGGCTAAAGGTCATAACATAAGGAGAACTAAAAGACGTTATTAAACATATTCTAGTATCTCTTCTAAACACAGGTATTGCTTAGATGGAAGACAATATGCATCCTTATATATGGAACCAATTATAACTGTAATTAAGAAAAAATCCAGATTGCCCCCAATCAAGTGTTTGATTTGCCAAAAAGGACCGCATTGACAAACACCAGGTCAATGTTTTCAACACAATTACACATGGCTTCATTACAAGAAAAAAGCCAAGTTATTAAACCACCCTACCAGAAATACAGTGTAGAGCAGTGATCGGAGGCGCCTTGCAACACACATGGGAACGATCCCCGCACCCCACGCTCACCAAGCCTTCCATTACCCCCAGGGTCGGCAAATTGGTACAAATTAGTACCAGACTTATCTGGGAAGATAGTAGCACTGGCTCGATAGATCGGTAGGCCAACGCGAGTCATTGTAAAGGCAAGATATGCATTCGATCACCTCTTACGATGCTTGATAAAGTCGAATGCATGGCGCATCTCTCAGTGATTGATCAATGACGAGAGCTCTTTCTTTTTTTATCACAAATACAGAGTTATTCAGCATAACCCTCGATGTGCGGCACGTCTTGGGTCACAACGAATATGATGGAAGTGAAAAAACAACTAGGATCTGTAATCCTTTCCCAACAAAACGCAAGTTTTCCTACTCTACAGAGATGAAACACTGATATTCCAGAACTCAGGAAACAAATATTTTCCGCTATTTGTTTGTGTCAAACTCCGTATTTCGAACACGAAAGTAATTTCATAGGTTGGATTTCTTCCAGCCTGACAGGGAAGGTATTCGCCAATATGTCGTTTATGCCTGCAGCTGCCGCCTTTCCGTCGGAAATTTTAAAAACTAACATTCTACTTTCAGTTCTTCAAAAACCCTATTTCTAAACCTTAAAAAATTAGAATGACGGATGGAAACCCGAGTAAACTCTCTTCTTGAAATCTCTGCAGCTCCAAACTTTTGAAAAAATACTCCGGTTATCGGGAACTTATCATTAACAATTGTCAATCAATAGTTGCTTAAAAGCCAGTTCCAGGCGTTACGTGTTAATGTGGCAGTTAAATCACGGTATCTTGAGCAATTCATCTCTAATTTCGACTCAAATAATCAATATTTGACGCAAGAGGTAGATGCAAGCGACTCGCGTTAGAATAAAATAAACTAAAACAGTGAGCTGAATAAGGAAAAACTTGCATGCTCCATGAGCCACTTGATCGCTGAAACCCGTCGTTCACTTGCTTTAGAGATAATCTCATCTTTCTCTTTATTTGGTAACTCTGCATCATCTTGAACAATATCTTCAACATCCATACTCTCACGGAGTTTTAACCGGAATGTCCTGTTAGTTTCTAAGCTGCCGAGATCACCATCTGCCAATAGTCGATCTTGCAATCTGATTAACTCCTGATAATCCCGATCATTCTCCTGTTTCAGCAATAATTTATGGTTTTGTCGCCTAATCACATCCGAATCGGGAACGTCATCAGCGTCACCTTCCTCTGCTTCGTACTCATTCGGGAGATCATCGTCGTCGTCCAAACCACTTCCCGTGTCATCCCCCGATAATGAGGCCTCGTCGTCGAACCATTTTTCGCGGTTGACCTTCTTCTCCAAACTCTTCTTCTCCAAATTTCTAATAACAGCAAGTTCATCATCAGAGTCCGCTTCATCATCGACGTAATCGTTTCCATTCTCGATTTCCTTTTCGTTGTCGTCTTCTTCCTCCTGATCAGACAGTTCTGCTTCAATTGAATGGTCACTAGCTTCGTTATCTGAGTCCACAAGGGTACGTCGCAGCACAGGTGTCTTCGTCTTGGATTCATCATTTAATAAATTACGATCGGACTCCATTTCTTCAGAACCCCTTCGATCTCTAATTTCAGGAGAGCGAACCAGTGAGTCGTTGTTGTCCTCTTCATCAGATTCCAATAACCGTTTTCTTTTTCGAGCTGACGTTACTTGGTCCAACTTTTGTGAACCACTCAACACTTCTTCACTTCTAACGCAATCATCTGTTGGCCGCGTTAGGTCGTCACTGTCGAACCGACCTGAGCAAAACATCAAAACGTCGTCCTCGCTGTTATCTCTAAATGGGTCCATGTCGCTGAACGTCCCAATATTCACGAATTCAGAAGTCTGCACTGCTGAGTGACCCGTTTCATTGCTTTCATCTTCGGTCTTATCGCCAAACCATTGAGAAAGCGAGCTAGGAAACACGGGCTGTGTCATTCCACTACCTAATTCGGAAATTCCATCTCCTCCCACCATTACGTTAGGACTATCTTTGGGGTTTGCAGCGGCAGTCGATTTCGGGCCAGAAACATTTACCGTCTCAGGAACATCAGCGGTAGTTTCGAAAACTTCTTCCTCTTCATCTCTGTCACTCTCCGATCCTATCGAAGGACTCGTCTCTTCCTCCTCTTCCTCGTCATCCCCGTTATAGTTCTCATCGTCTTCACTTTCTTCATCAACTCCTTGATATTTCTTTGTATGTCTTGATTCTAAGCGCTCTTCCACTTCATCCATTTCTTCCATTTCTTGTCCTTGTTGTTCATAAAAGATGTCTTCATTATCCTTCATATACAACTGTTTACGTTTTTCAAGCCCAATTTTCCTCCTTTCTGCAAGTTTCTTCTCGAGCAACTGTTTTAAAGACCTCTGGGTGGCTACGGCAGGCAGAGTGACTTTAGCTGCCGATGGCGAGCCTGTCGCAGAGTTTGTCGAACCGTCTTTAATGGATGGAAATTTCTTCTTCAGCCATTTCAAGTCATCGGTCTCATCCTCATTCGTCCCGAGATCAATGATATCGTCCAATTTCTGGGTGAGTTTGGGGACCAGCAGATTAGTAAGAGCCAAGCGTCTATTCAGTCTTCTCGTCTTTCCCTCATCTAATACTTTTCCCAGCGTCGGTAGAGGGAAAAGACTGGCGTTGTTTTCTTGCAAATCCTCGGCAGAAAATTGTAAAGCTAATGAAGATGTCGATGTATTCGGTGTTTGTGAAGCTTGAGAATCTGTAGCGTCCTTGAGGAGACAGTATGGACTATCAATCTCCATCTGAAGCAATACGTTTAGGAAAAAAGCGTAAACGTTCAAATAAAGGTCTGAGCATGCTTGTACACGGAGAAATATTAGTCTAATGAATCTGGACCATAATCTATAAACCTTTAATTACGTAAACAATGGTCAATTCGACAGCTCGCCACCATCGTCGATAGTTTACGGTCTCATCGGGGGCAAGGGTTTCTTCTGAACGTCGAAGTGCGATACATCGAAGGGCATGTGCCCTAACGGCAGAATATAAGGATAGGCTGTCCAATATTTATACACAGAACCCAGATATCAGAAAACCTATGTCATTAATCGCCACAATCCCAGAAGAAACCCACTCGCAAAGTGGAAGACCTCCTTGGATTCACAAGGCCCTCTTTTGAAAAAAAAAGCATCAATATTATCAATCGGTACCAGGATCCGTCACCGCCCTGGTATCAAACAAGTTGTGTGGTGGCAAATCTCCTTCTGATCCACAACGGCAGCCACTGACTGTGGTGGTGACGACCGGGGACAGACTTCGGCCTGGCTGACCTCGGGACTAGGGGAACCACAATAGCTAAACCAACAAAACTAAGAAGAAATGGAGAATGTGCTAGGGGCCCGCACAACTGGTGAGGACGGGGCATCCAAGTATCTAAGTAAGCAGTAATATTATCTGCGGGTAAGGGGACAATTACGTCAATCCCGATCCTGATGTCAGGAATCAGGATGTCAGGGGTCAACATTAGTGCTAATGAGTTTTTTTACACCTGTAAAACGTCGTCATGCTTAAAGTCATCCAAGAAAATGATACAAGACATCAACTCATTCATGTCATTTCACCATCTACAAAGTATATCTATAAAAGTACCCCTGCCTTAACAAAGAACTAGATGAGAAAATTAGTAGAGCTATGACACATCTGACAAATTCCTTACAACCTACACGGAGTGAATTTAAGCGAAGAAGAATTAGAAAATTAAGTTTCACCTCAAACTATACCACAGAGTGAGAAATTTTCAGACAGAGAAGGGAAAACGGCCAACTATTCCCTGTGCTCACTTCTAAGTTAAGAAAACCACTACAGGAAAGGTCTTATCTCTCAATACCAAAGCCATGCCAGTACTACAGTCTTACCACGAAATCTACACAAACGAACTGAATAACGAAAACAAATAAAACATGCAGCAAACTGATCCTGGGGACTAGCTGGACGATTCCTAGACCCAGTCGGCAGCGAGACCGGCGGTTTGAATAGCGCGCGCGACCGTAATCGCTGCGTATCGACGTGCTTAAGCGTGTAGTTCGTCGGCGAGAGTAGTGGCATTCCATTCCAGCTCCACCAGCTCGCCGCCTCGTCTGTGCGGTTGTGGACCCGTTGTTAATTTGTCAAGGAGGTTGCTGTAAGCAGCACAGCGATAGCCAATCATGGTACGTTCAGAGCCGTATCGATCGCATTCTCAGCGCTTGTTTGAATGTACAAGGTTTAAAAGCAACTCGTTGATTTTAGGAGTGGTTCCAGTTTTTCTTTGTCTTTTTCACTTCTGTAGCTGTTTTGATAGCTTAAAATACTATTGACATATTTCAGGTGAACTTCACTACGGATGAGATCCGAGCCCTTATGGATCGGAAGAAGAATATTCGTAACATGTCTGTTATTGCTCACGTCGATCACGGGAAGTCGACCCTTACTGACTCACTCGTCTCCAAGGCCGGTATCATTGCCGGTGCTAAAGCTGGAGAGACTCGTTTCACTGACACACGAAAAGATGAGCAGGAAAGATGTATTACCATTAAATCTACTGCCATTTCAATGTTCTTCGAACTTGATGAGAAGGATCTTAACTTTATCAAGGGAGAGAATCAGGTTGAAATCACTGAGGTGGACGGCAAAAAAGGAAAATTCAATGGATTCCTGATTAATTTGATCGATTCGCCTGGTCACGTGGACTTTTCCTCTGAAGTAACCGCTGCTCTCCGTGTGACTGATGGAGCTCTTGTTGTAGTTGACTGTGTTTCTGGTGAGATACAAGTTTCGCGTCCTGCATCCTACAACTTTTCCATGTCATTAAAAAGAAAATTGTGCTTTTTAGGCGTCTGTGTCCAGACCGAGACTGTGCTCCGTCAAGCCATTGCTGAGCGTATAAAACCCATACTTTTTATGAACAAGATGGATCGTGCACTCCTGGAGTTGCAATTAGGAACTGAGGAATTGTTTCAGACTTTCCAGCGCATTGTAGAGAACATTAATGTCATCATTGCTACTTATGGTGACGATGAAGGCCCGATGGGCCCCATTATGGTTGATCCGTCTGTAGGAAATGTAGGGTTCGGTTCCGGTCTTCACGGATGGGCCTTTACTCTAAAGCAGTTTGCTGAGATGTACGCCGACAAATTCGGAGTTCAGGTGGATAAGTTGATGAAGAACCTTTGGGGTGATCGTTTCTTCGATCTGAAAACGAAAAAGTGGAGCTCGACCCAAACTGAAGGCTCAAAGAGAGGATTTAATCAATTTGTATTGGACCCTATTTTCAAGGTCTGCTATGCTCAGATTTCGATTATTGGTAACGGTGAAGTGTATCTAGTTCTGCATTTTTAATGATCAGTGTGGATTTTTGTTTGTATTTCCATCCCATTATTCCTAGATTTCGTTTTTTGTTCCCTAGTTTGATTAAAATCTGTTTTTTTTTCTGTTCACTCCGTCGTGAGTTATATCTTTTTAGGTCTTCGATGCAATTATGAACGTGAAAAAAGAACAGGTCGATGATCTAGTTGTCAAACTCGGCATTAAGCTCGCGCATGATGAGAAAGACCTTGAGGGCAAGCCTCTAATGAAGGTGTTCATGAGGAAGTGGCTACCTGCTGGAGACACTATGTTGCAAATGATTTGCATCCATTTGCCTTCTCCTGTCACCGCTCAGAAATACAGGATGGAGATGCTTTATGAGGGTCCTCATGACGATGAAGCAGCTGTTGCAATTAAGAATTGTGATCCCAACGGGCCTCTGATGATGTACGTTTCGAAGATGGTACCCACCTCCGACAAGGGGCGTTTTTATGCATTTGGGCGTGTGTTTTCTGGAAAAGTCGCTACTGGAATGAAAGCACGTATCCAAGGACCAAATTATGTTCCTGGAAAGAAAGAGGACCTATTCGAGAAAACTATCCAAAGGACAATTCTTATGATGGGACGATATATCGAACCTATCGAGGATATTCCATCCGGAAACATCGCAGGTCTTGTGGGCGTCGATCAGTATCTCATCAAAGGAGGTACAATAACCACTTTCAAAGATGCTTACAACATGCGTGTGATGAAGTTCTCCGTGTCACCTGTTGTGCGTGTTGCCGTCGAAGCCAAGAATCCCGCTGACCTACCAAAACTGGTGCGCGTTTTTACATAAAAATGTTAAAGTTTAGGTGTTATAACTGTTTCATCATAAGGATTTACGTTTTTTAGGTTGAAGGACTGAAACGCCTTGCGAAGTCGGATCCCATGGTGCAATGTATTTTCGAAGAATCCGGTGAGCACATCGTGGCGGGTGCTGGAGAGCTTCATCTTGAAATCTGTCTGAAGGATCTTGAAGAAGACCATGCTTGCATCCCATTAAAAAAGTCCGACCCCGTTGTATCGTATCGAGAGACAGTTTCAGAAGAATCCAATCAAGTTTGTCTGTCGAAATCACCAAACAAGCATAACCGTCTTCATGCCACTGCAAAACCTATGCCCGAAGGTTTGGCCGATGATATTGAGAACGGAACTGTCAACGCACGAGATGAGTTCAAGGCTCGTGCCAAGATTCTTGCTGAAAAGTATGATTATGATGTTACTGAGGCTCGCAAAATCTGGTGCTTTGGTCCCGACGGAACTGGCCCCAATATTCTGGTCGACGTCACTAAAGGAGTTCAATATCTGAATGAAATTAAAGATTCGGTCGTTGCTGGATTCCAGTGGGCAACCAGGGAAGGAGTGTTGGCCGACGAACACATGCGTGGAGTTCGGTTCGATATCCAGGATGTGACACTTCATGCTGACGCAATCCATAGGGGAGGCGGTCAGATAATCCCCACTGCTCGCCGTGTCATCTATGCTTCCGTGCTTACTGCTGCTCCTCGCCTCCTTGAGCCCGTCTATCTCGTTGAGATCCAGTGCCCTGAGGTTGCGGTCGGTGGTATCTATGGTGTGCTCAACCGTCGAAGAGGACACGTGTTCGAGGAGTCTCAAATTGCTGGAACTCCTATGTTTGTCGTTAAAGCTTATTTGCCTGTAAACGAGTCATTCGGTTTCACTGCCGATTTGCGTTCAAACACTGGTGGCCAGGCCTTCCCACAGTGTGTGTTCGACCATTGGCAAGTTTTACCCGGAGACCCACTTGAGGCTGGGACGAAACCTAATCAAGTCGTTATTGAGACAAGGAAACGTAAAGGCCTCAAGGAGGGCGTGCCAGCTCTCGACAACTACCTTGACAAACTGTAAATCCATTGTTACGGCTTGTTGTTACCGAGGTTATCTAATAAAAATGGTTGTTAATTAAGCTGTTCTACAAATACTTGAAGTCCTGTTGTTTCAATGTATGAAAGATTTTAAATAAAGTTGTATAGTTTCTCGGCGTCCGTCGTTTTACTGATTATTGAAGTGATAATCACCCAGTTTCTTCTTGCTGCTTTATCTTCGCACCGATTGAAGACGTGTGGGTATGTCGGGCCAGCCTATTGATTTTGTGGCGGCCGTTTGCAGTCGCTCCCCACGTTCGCCATAGCTCTGCTTGCCCATCGTATAAGTTTTTCTATAAAATTGATGACTTAGATTATTTCCGTCGTGTGGTGGTCCATCAGTGCCGTCATATTCATATTATCTTTTATTAGACTCGGGTGCAGGACGATTCATCTTAATATAAAGCGCAGGGTTGTGTTGCTCTTGCATTGTAACTCGGACAGGAGAGGTTCTCAAAGGAGTTTTGAATGTGTTACTGGTTAAATGGAATTATGTAAGATTTTCTTAAGAGGTTTTTCTAAGAGCGCGCAATTTGGAAGACCCCAGTTCCGATAAAAAGTAGTTCAAGATGTAAAAATCGAGACAACACCACCAGCATGGAGGACACTGCGCATTGATGTTTTTGGATTGGTGTAGGCCAGATTATTGTTGCTGATACTCTTGGAAGTTTTGTCGCCGTTTATAAACCCCTTGGTGTTTTCTGTGCTGGAGATATAAGCCCATATGGAAGAGCTTGACGTCAGACAAGAGGCGGTTCAATGAAAGTGCAAGCGAAAATGGCTCTCATTGAAATACCCTCCAGTGCAAAAAAAAAAGGCGAAATGTTGTGAACAGGGAAATATGCGGTCTTTTTTACCACATAGTTCTTAGCCTCTGTAGGTAGATAAGATGTTGTAGTTCTGGCATACTACGAATGCAGCCGATCATCCTCGACCGATGACACCTCCCATCGATCGTCATTCGCTGAGATGATCGGCCCTGCGGTTTGTTATAATCGAGAATCGAACTTGGAACATGCTATGGATTCAGAGTTGCTGATTTTTATCAACATCGATTTGGTAACTTATCAATGACGTATCGGTAACTATAAGGCTCACGTTGCGCAATGGTTGAAAGCGCCCTGCAACACACATGGTATCGATCCGCGCGCCCTTGACCCACCAAGCCTTCCATCCCTCCGGGGTCGTCAAATTAATACCAGACTTGTCTGGGAGGATGGTAGCACCAGCGCGATACATCGGTAGGTCACCGCGAGTCATTGTAAAGGCCAGATATGCATCCATTCACCTCCAAACAATGTTTGATGAAGTCGAATGCATGGCGCAACCCTCAGCGATTGATCAACGCCGAGAGCTTTATCCTCTATTTATCCTTTATCTGTAACAATAGCTGAATATCTAACTCCAGTTCAATATTCATGGTGCATGGTTGTTGGCGTTAATGCCATCTACGGTGAAGGTTGAACCCTGGATAGTGCTATACAATATGGCTTCCGAGTATACATTCCAATGTGTTTGTCGTTATTTATATTTATTCATGTGGAAACGAAAGAAATCAAATACCAAAGTGCACTTTTGGAAACACGCGACGTTCTTATGAAGTCGGTCTGCCTTTCTCATTGTTTGCACTAGAGTCATGCCTTCAGCGTTTATCATATCACACGTACGGTGCACAGGAATCGAAGACGGAGTCCTAAACATAATTCTGGGAACTTCGGGTTCTCGTGCCGAATAGCGCTTCCTTAATGTAAAGTGAAGCGCTGTCAGATGACCTCTTCTGCTGCGGCTTTTTTTTCTTTCCAACTACCTTCAGTGGGCACGTGGCCGTTGATTTTTTTGCCATGAGACGGTTGTTCTCTCCCTTTTCATAGCATCGTAGCGTCCACGATCGCTTCGTGCTGCCTTTTCATTTCGGCCGTGCTGACGATTCCCTTCGTTCGCGTGCGCGCTTATAGTCTCGTGTTGAGTACCGATCAAATCGATTCGGCTGCTGTGTTCACGTAGCACTGCTCTCATCACAAACGCCCCGAAACAGCCGCTTCAAGTCTTACAACAACGCCGACCGTCTCGAGAATCACTGTACTACGTGATCACTAGTCGTCATAACCTTTCCAAATGAGTGATGTGAGTAACAGCTTTCACGACTAACTCAATTTTTTCGGGCAACGATGTCTTTGGCACATTGTGCTGTTCTGTGACTGAATCACGTTTTTTTAGCTTTTCGCTAAAGTCGGGGAAAAAATGAGTGAAGTGGAGCATAAACTAACCGAAGTTTTGCATCTTGGTCGTGATAGCTCTGCTAATGAGGTATGATTTTGCGGAATTCTGATTTGTTCGTTTAGTTTCTGTTGTGGGAGTAAACTGCACATTCTGCTATGTTGGAGTAAGTTCTTATAACTTGTCCTTAATGAAGGTTTTTCTCTGTTGGGTAACGCCACGGGCGCGTTCTTGTGAAACATCCCCTCTGTACGATGATGTTTTGTTGTAGAAACTGGTAGGGAATCATTTAGAATTGGAACTAATTGCTTTCTATGATCTACATTTTAGTCTGGAACATCTGGGATCGATGTTTATTCGTAGAGATGCCCAGAGGAAATATTGTTTTACACCGCCAATGACTCTTGAATGGGCAGTGTTTTAAAATATCTGAGATTTTTAGGAGCAACTGTTTATTCTGGATTCATTGCATATTTTCGGATAGCTTATTTGAATAAGATATAGTAGAAGGATCGCTAAGCAGACACTAGAGGTGAGGCATGAGTGCGAATAACAAACGAAGCAGAATGGGCAATGCTTCATTTCTTGTGCTGTTCCTTCATTTCAAAACATTGCATTTCTCATATGCTTTTTCCAGCTTCATGTGAAATTTTTCATGAAACGACATAACCAGTCCCTTGGAAGCGGGAAGTACAAACGGAATTTTCTCTTTTACCACTTTCTTTAGTGAGCAGAAATGCTTTGGTGACGTCAGTGATGCACTATTTTATTCCCCTCGGTATAGGAAACCTACTCCTTGCACTTAACAATTGTCAAGAAGTACTTTTTCTTTCCATTTCATTCACAGGTGATCAAACTTTTAGTTGAGTGCCTGTTTCACTTCCAATCACTATGATGAATCATGGATGATATGTAGAATAGGCGGATATAAACATAAAAATGAACTCGACGCAAGGTGCAAAACAGTTCGATGTGGTGACAGGAATGAGGTTATATGATGGACAAAATGCGGTTTTATGGTGGGCTATAGAAACATATAGTAAGTAGTAGAAAACCTATTATATATGCCTCTGGAGCTGTGAAACAAAGTGTTGTTTACAATTCCGTTATGTTCTCATACCTTCATGTACTCTATTTATCGAAAAACTAGCAGGTAGATTAGATAACCAACATGAACGTTAAAGCCGTCCCACACGACATCCACACAAAACAGGCATCGTCTTTGTTAAGTATTTGTTCGAGAATCATTTATGTGTCAACAGAAAGTGTAAAAATCACAGAGTGGTGGTGAACTCTGTCCAGTTTTTTACCTGCGCGTTTTGAGTAGTCTTGCCCACCTGAGGAATTGCAGGGCATCTGAGTCCAATCATTCTACCCTATGCACTGATTCCTTCAGTTGTCATCTGCACATGAAATCTGATGAGTTTTATTCACCACTTGTTTCGGTTTCGAAACGTTTGTAAGTTTAACGCAAAAAACAAACTTACTAATGCCTTATTCCCTACATTTAGTAATTTAAATAGACATCCAGATTTTTTGCTCCTGTCATTTTACTGCAGTCGCAATTATTTATGACAAATCGCTTGGCGCGTTTACGTGCCCTTTCCGTGCCACCCGTTTTTCAACATCCTTCTTGCGGTCTAACAGTTTTGTACCTGAAGAATACAATGTTGTTGTGCCTCCATCCGTCTTGAGAGATAGCCATCGATGAACATGTGCTAGACGTCATTATTGTTTTTTTTTAAATTCAGATATTGAGAATTGTAATACAGCGGATGTATGCGAAAAGTGAGGTGATGGTTAGCGCAGTGGTCGTAGTGTCATTCATCAAGGGCACGATGCTAGTTCCACCTCCCCCGAGCTCACCGAGCCTCTCATCCATCCGAGGTTGCCAAATTGGTAATAGACTTGTATAGGGAAAGTGCACTGTCTGCAGTCCAGGTGGGAACACTGTAGACCGGCTATCTCAAGGGTTCAGGAGAATCGACTTGACCAGCGTTCTACGACATTCATGAAGAAGACGAAATCCTCAAGAAGCAGCTGAAACAAGACGCGAAATGTTCGAAGACCTTTATGGACAACGGCTGGGAGGAGAACTAATCGAATGCAGGAAGTGCTGGGATCCACATAGTAGATGTGGTGGTGAACCATACAAGATGTACAAAAAACATATGGCTATATATCCACTCAGTCCATAAGACAACTATGAGCCACTATAGGGACTGCACATGATGAAGCAACCAGTACTTTTTAGAATTTTCTTTTGGTCGTTACATTTTTTAATCGTATGTTTTACACTAGTTTCTGAAAACCATGTTCAGTGTATCAGTTATGCTTGTAATAAGACTTATTATTTGTTCCTGAAAACAAACTGTTGAAGCACATCGATAGACCTATACCGTGTGAACATTCATCCACTCTGAAGAAGTGTTCTCAGTGGTTTGGCAATTCATCATAGCGAAAGGCCTTCCCAAAGTGTCGGGCATCAGCGTTCAAGTGCAACAGAGACATATCTGTTCCTTCTTGAAGGGCAACAGTCTCTGGCCGCTCTTGCGTGGTCTTTCTCTTCATGAGCAACAGCCTCTCGTCCACGAATTGACTTAGTGCAAAAAGGCTTTGTTCACTTCTGAAAGGCAATGGTCTCTAATAGCCTTGTGGTGCACTTTCAGTTCACCATCTACAGCCTCTCGCCCACGTAGTGAGCTTGTCGAAAAAAAATGATTTTTTTATGAGTCGTTAAATGTACAGAATAGCTTTCGATAAGCACCAGCTGTAACAACATTTATGTTGTGGAAGCTTGTGGAAGCTGTCGAAGGACTGCGGAAAATATAGAGAAGAGCTCTGTGTACCAAAGACATTTAACGGAAGGAAAATAAAATGACCTCAGTAGAGGTCCTAGTGGCCATAATGCTCAACGCATATGGCTCCTGTAGAGTCTGTGTTGTTGCGTTGGTGTTAACTGGATGAGTTATCGTTCAATTTCCTACAATCTACTTAGTAATTTCCTATATACCTTTCGTTGGCAACATTCTGACTTTTTAGCTTATTTCACAGTCCATTTTTATCTTCAAGGTACGAGAACTTTTTTCCGCTAAGTACTTAGTTGTATCTCAGCTACTCCCAGTTGTACCATCCCCTTTTTTTCATCACAGTTTTGGTAATGGTTTAAAATGATGCACTGTTATTTGGTTAAGTGGAGGGTGATAAGTTCTATCCTCCCAAAACTATTCCTTCATATTATCGCTAACGTTTATGAATTATATTTCTTTAGTACAAAGAACGGATACAACACAACAGTAGCTGACGTTTCGGCAGTATCGCCTTCTTTAGAGCCTGGAAGGGTATATTGATAAAGGATAAAGAGATAAAGTTCTCGCCGTTTATCAATCCCTGAGGGATGCGCTATGCACTCGACTTCGTTAAGCATCGTTTGGACGTGATTGAATGCATATTTGACCTCTACATTGATTCGCGGTGGCCTACCGATGTATCGAGCCAGTGCTGCTGTCCTTCCAGACAAGTCTGGTGCCAATTCGCCTAACCCGAAGGAACGGAGAGCTTGGCGAACCTTGTAGGCGGGGATCGATTCCACGTGTGTGTTGCAGAGCGCCTCCGACCACTGCGCCACACGCGCTCAGGGTATATAGATATGTGATTCGTTACCCCAAACGCTTCAATAACACAAACAGAAAGATGAAAATCTAAATGACAGTCTCACGACCAACATCTCGAAAAGTTCACCGTTTTCTACGTGCCTTCCACTAGGGAAGAACAGCTCATCAGAGTCGCATATGGTTGATGAGTGCACCACTCCACATCAAAAGTCGATGCGATGGTACCGGGCGAGATCACATGAGCTCTCTGGGCATTCCTCCCTGCTATTTAATTATAATTTAATCCCCATTTATAATCCAATATCAATGTTAATGGAAAAATCGATCCCTTAAACTATAAATTTCGTCAATCGGTAATATTGAAAACGGCTCTAGGCCTTTTAGGTGAATCTCATTAGTTTGGTTGGAAGTCGTGTCCTGGTTTCTTAACTAGTCAGTTGTATTTTATTAAGCACTAATTTTTAGTATCGGAACACCTTTCTCTCTTAGTAGTTGCCATACACATGTTCCATTATGACACTACCGTTACAGTTAACTTCACTGAGCAGTTCTCCAGTATTTTACAAGCATTTAGAGTCCTCTGCTTGGCTTCATATGTTTGCTGCAACAAACGGCGTCTGTTTTCTTCACTGCACGCACTGCGAATTGAAGTTAATTCGTAAGATTCATCAATTCATCAATCCGACAGACCTGCCTTCTCATCTGTTGCCTTTGCTGTTTTATACACTCCCAGTCACAACAGTCTCTGTACTTTGACAAACAAACTGGTCCGAAAAGGTTTTTTTGGATACGTCGTGAAGTCAACAGGTATAGTTTTTCTGCTTCAGTGCATTGTGAAATGGCCTATGTTGGGTGAGCCATCGATAGATTGGGAAATTTACAATGGAAACATAGTAAAATCAACAACGCGAAAGAAAATAAGCTAATACCTGGTATTTATGTTAATCATTGAGATTAGTATGTTCTCACTGGTCGATCTGTCTTCCATAGCAGGTGTAAATGTTATTTATGGTTTCATACCCGAGAAGTGTTTTCATGACGGTGAAAGTCGTGAACAGTACCAGTAGTTCACGGCGACCATCTGAAAGTGGCAACCGAAAATGTTGCTATGGAAAGGTACACGAGAAACTAATGTGAAACTCTGTGTTGGCAATTTAACGATAATTGATCATCTAGAACGCCGTAGAAGGTGAGAAAGCTCGATACCCGCATAAACTGAGTGAATGACAGCAAAGTCGTCGTCACGAGGCCTGTTTTGTGCTGCTTTTGTGCAACGAAAACCGCTGATTTCTTGGTATATTGTGATCTGGTGTGAAAAGTGAATGCTATGTGTCAGGGTTTAGCTGGATGATTGGACAGAGGTGAAGGTCACCTGCCATACCACTGTCTGAGGTGTCAGTTTTTTTTTCAAAGATCTGGACATCCAGGTAGAAAACCTGCGAGGCTTAGAGCTGCTGAAAATACCCTAGAAAATTTCATCGTTTCCAGAACCCTGGAATTTTCTGCTAAGGAGGCAAATACGACTATATACCGTTGGCAGAACTCTGCAGATTATAATCGTATTTGGTTATATCAAAGTTCCCGTTCGAGATTGGCTATTATTTCTGACTCAACCTTAACCTAATAGACTTTTTTTAGTATGCAATCATTGATTTATTGTAGTCGTTCTTTCAAATCTACTATTTAGAATGAGGAGATGGTCGATTCAGTACCAGAAGTCAGGTCCACTGTGGCGAAACGTCCGCAGCTGGCGCGTCGTATGACGATGGAAGAAGAGCACATGGGAGAATACTTTGTGTAAGTCTCGTTGCTTTAGACTGCATCGAGAAATCCATGGTAATGGGTGGTGTTCTCTCACCACGTTAATGTTTCGTTTTGAAAAGAAAGTTCTGCAGTAGACCGTTAATATTGTAAGCGATAAGTGAAAGAATGGAGTGATTTGGTTACATCTTGGGTCTTTCCAACACTTGGAAAGTACATTCGAAAGCTGTTAATCTCGTGACTTCAATAGTTGCCTGAATCATCTTTGTGTAATGACCGCCCACATTTATACAGACTCTATGGTTACATAGGCGGTTCGCGCATAGTGACTGAATTGCATCATTCGTGCTCCCAGTTCCCCTTGTCGTCTTTCTTCTCTGTGGCGGAGCGGAATTCCACTTACACTGTTATGTAATTCCTCTATAGATGTTGTTGTTTAGTCTGACAGTGTTCATATACTTGAGCAATGTTCCGTAGATTCACCATTACTTTAGTTCCATCAATAACTTGAGTCTATAGACTCTAACCGTGGCTTCGCCGGTATGAACTGTTCTTCTTCCCATTCCCACTTGGATTCCACTTTGGTTGTTGAAAACCCTTCCTAGCATAGCCTATTACCTCAAGACTATGTCTATAATATTCATCACAAATATGATTTAGTAGATTGTAATGAAATTCTGTGCTAAGTGTATGGCGAATTTTCATCGCCACCCACCACGGCTTTATCGATCTCCAAGTCACAGCTGTGGGCTCCGTTGCTTGTTCTTCGTATGTCCTGTTAACGTGCATACCGATATTGAAGTACCTTGTTGTAATTTGTGCCGATAGAGCTTTCGTGACATGCCAGATGGTCCCCTTTTGCTGCCTTCTTACAGCTTTTTTTTTCGTCAAAATCGACACACGCACACTGTAATTTCCCTTCGGCATTCCTAGAGTGCACCCTCAGCTATTTTAGTTTCCGCACCAAAAATTGGAGCTTTTATCGTCTAATGCCGTCTAATTACAGATGTTCAATTTTTATGCTTAATTTTCTCCACTTTGTTAACATCGTGATTTTTAGTAGCTCTGTAACTCAGTTTATTTTTTCTTACGCTATTCATCATAGTTCATTGTACAGCGTTTCGCGAACGTGATCCATTTATGGAGGAAGCTGCTGGTTCCGTTAAAAAGAAATTTGACTGGGGATCGGCTGAGATGTAAGTTTCGATCATGCGATCCATGCTGATGGTTTGACTGTTCCATGGATGTTCTGGTGACTAAAATTCTTTAGTTTTTCATTGTGTTTGCCACACAGCAAGGACACTCTCAGGTTCTCACATTCAGAATCTCTTAGAATTTGATACGATGGCCTAAGTTTGTGAAATTTATTTGGTAAATCCCATTTACCAATCTATATCTGATGCAGTAGATATACCATGGAAAAGCATCTCCATGGTAACGATATGTCTAATTGTACGTCTGCAGTGGAATTAATCTTAGATACTTGGGTACTTGGATGGCCCGTCCTTACCGGTTGTTCGGACTCTAGCATAATTTCCATTTTTTCGGAGTTTTGCTGGTCTAGCCATTGTGGCTGTCTGGAATCCCGAGGTCAGTATGGCCAAAGTCTGCCCCAGGTTGTCACCATCATAGGCAGTCGCCGCCGTTGTGAATCGGAGACTTGCCACTATACCAAGACCAAGATTGTTTGGTACAAAGACGGTGGTTATTCCTGATGTTGGGATGGAACTAACCACTTTTCAAAAATTGGGGCTATGTTACAGTGTTGGTATATTGAAAGGTCGCTATTTTTGGTAACACTTTTTGTTTCTGAAATTGTTTCAGACAGGAGCAGAAGATCGGAGATGATGCGACTACTCACCTTGAGCACCTTTGTCGACTTGATATCCGCGAACCACCTCATATTGTTCGGAAGACAGGAATAATTTGTACAATTGGTACGGTTTGAGCTGACTCATAAGTTAAAGTTTAACTGATTTCGTCCTTACATTGATTAATTTCCACTGGCAAAGTCTGCTTCTTGAAATTTTGATGTCTTAAGAAACATAACGTTCTAAACACAGTACGTCGTCCTTTTGTCGTCATCAACATCCACAGGAAAATCTTGTGCTTTATTTCACTCATTAAACGCTCATCGTCAGCGGTATTTAAAGCTAATGTACTTGACCTAGTTCTCTTTAGATGTAAGATTCGTTTTCTAGGGCCCGCATGTCGCAGTGTAGAAATGCTTCAGCAGATGATTCAGAATGGTATGAATGTCGCTCGCCTCAATTTCTCTCATGGTAATCACGAGGTATAGCGCTTTTATAACCATATCTTTCTCATTATGTCCTCTTGTATATTTTCCTTCTGCTATTCCTCGATTCAAAAATTGAAGCTCCCCATTCGACAAGATATCACAACAGATTGACATTTAGTCGTACACAAAAGTTTCATATCTTATTGCGGTAGGGAACTACGAAATTTTGGGCTTGCTGCGTTCTGTAACACTGTTTCACATAAGCATGGGGCGGTTAGCGCAGTGGTAGTGATGTCGGTCATCACAAGGAAGGTGCTAGTTCGATTCTGCTCCAAGCCAACTAAGCCTCTCATCTCTCCGGGGTCAGGAAATTGGTACCAGACTTGTCTGGGAAAAATCACTCTGTGCAATCCAAGTGGGAGCGCTCAGCGCGGATATCTCAGGACTCCAGGGAGAATTGGCAGCAGTTGCCGATGCCACACGTAAAAGTTGGAAGATATTCGTAGATATATGGATGCGAGGAAACGAATCGAATGTGAGAAGTGCAGGGATCCGCACAGTAGACACGAAGACAGGCCACATAAAAGTAAAAAAGTTTCGCATAAGTGACTACTTCAAATCATTTTCCGGTATTTTTTTTTCCTCAGTTTTCTGAGATTTTAATGCTACTATATATAAGTCGAGTTTCCGTTAGATGCCACTCAGCACAGTTGTTTGTTTGCTGCTACATATGAATCCAAAATGTCTTAGTAGTTCTCCGCGCTGAGATTCTGCCATATCAAAGCGTGCTCTGCACTTGTCACGTATCCCACAAACAGTTAGTTACGTAGAAAATTATTGCTTTGAAAACTTTTCCAGGTACCGGTTTCCGGTATAAAAGTGATTTAGTGGTACTGATGTGGTTGAGCAGGAAATAACTTCATCAATATCCGCATTTCCACGATTTTTTGCGAAATATTATTATGAGATAGCAGCTCTATCATTTTCTAAGCTGACCTCGAAATTATTGGATTTCTGTACTGTTGTCTTACAGTTCATCAAATGCTAGAAAGTTTGTATTTGGATCATGATTGAACTGTTAATCGCTGACCAAAAGCGACATTTGCTTCCCTGAGACGCAGGAGGATCCAGGGGATGGACTCCCTGTTTCTGCTGCGCCGATTTGGCACATACTTTCTGTATTTGCTAGGCATATTCATGCACGCGTGTGTGAGTGCGTTCTCGCTTATGCGGATTGTATTCTACGAGTCAGTTGGGCCCAAAAAGCCTGCAATCAAGTGACAGGGGAGTATATGGGAGGCGGTTAGGAGTTTCCTCCAACAAATAAGCTCCATGTCCACTCTGGGAGAGCCTGGCAAGCTACCGTGAGTATACTCAGCCCCCACGTTAAGAGCCCAGCAAGCTATACGTGGGTATCAAAATGCTAAACACAGTAAAAGGGGCCATCATTCCCCTGATTCCGAAAGAGCCTCCAATTTCGCAGTGTTGGGTAGGACGAGTACGGAGAAGAGGCTGCTAAAATCTCAGGGCCAATGGAAGCTACCTGGATTACAAAGAACTAAGGTGACGATCTGTACCTACAATGAACGTACACTTGCATCCGAGTCCTCGATAGAAGACTTGCATGCGAGCAAGAAGGATAAGGTACTACGTCATCGACTTGGCCGAGACGAGACGACGCCACCCATTTAACGCCGTCTATGACACCGGAGAAGAACTGTTCCTCGGATCATGCGACAGTAGAGGAGTTGGCGGCGTCGGCGTTCTCGTCAACAAGAGTTTGTCCATGAACATCGATTTATTCGAACAACTTACATCCGGATCGCACTTTTACAATTATAAAGATGTGGATCAATACCGGCTCTGAAATCTTCGTCGTTTGCGCGCCGACAACAAACTATGACGAAAAAGAAGTCGAAGCGTTCTATATGGACTTTGAGAAGTTCTACAGAGAAGACCATACATTCTACAAGGTCATCATTGGAGATTTCAACACCAAGATTGGCTCAAGAAGAACCTCACACTGTGACCCACAGATTGGAATGGCACGAACAGAGTGGAGGCTTTCTGAGTTTATCATGGCGACCAAGACCATCCATGGTAACTCGCAATTCCAGAAGCCCCACCCTCAACGCTGGACAGCGGAGTCTCCCAATGGAGAGTACCATAACGAAGTAGACCACATCATAGTAAATAGAAGGTTGTACCTAACTGATGTCGCTGTTGTCCCAAAATTCCCGGGACAGTTACAGCGTGCAGAAAGGAAATAGAGAAGATCATTCGAGTTCGAGTCCCTAGAGCGAGCAGAACCCACTGGGCTACTCTTGCACGCGACGGGGGAACAATGGAATATTCACTGGCGCCCGCTCGAGTCACTCTACGATCAACGGGAGTACAGATGATACATACAGTGTGGTTTTTTTTTAAAAATTGCTAAAACTAATGGGTTTTTATGCAACAAAATTCGTAAATTTACAGCCATATATTGGTAAAAATGAGTGCATTTTCCTTCCGTATTAATTTATCAAGTACCGCCACACCTGTATCCCCTGTTATCCTGTTGATTGTCGAGTGACTCGAGCGGGTGCCAGTAGCGCTTCCATTTTTCTCTGTCGCGTACAAAAGTAGCCCAGTGGATTCCGCTCGCTTTAGGGGACTCATTAAGCATCATACCTTTCTTCTCGGTGTTTTGCTAATTTTTCAGCTATACAGACAGATTAAAACGTTTTGAATTCTATGACACAGTGTTTTTTCTTTGTTTTTTGCTACAGTCCAGTTCAGATGTTTTTTAAAAACATTTTTCGTTGAGACAAATTATCGGCGCTTATCGGGAACCAACATGTTCGGGAATCTTAGTTGTTGCGTTTATTTCTTGATTCTGTGGAGAATCAAACTGAAAGTTAAATAAAGGAAAAGTTGGAAAATGCGCGATATTGCCGATGTGGTCGAAAGTCCTGTATGCAGTTTATATTCGTTTATATTCACTTTATAAATCTTTGATTTCCAGTAGATGTTTTTCTAATCTTTCATGAATGCTTACGAATGACATCAGTGTTTTGTTTTCATCCCTAATGATGTTGAAGAAGAACGAGTTTACAATGTAACTAGTCACATTACAGGAAAAGTAGGCAGTCGTATATCGCAGCAGTTATTATTTTCTGATATGAATTTTTCTTTGGCACTTGTTCAAATTTAAAAGTTTGTACCGGTTCTGTTGAGGTTGCCGTAGGTTCCAATCCCATGTTGATGTTATACTTGTGTTTACAGTACCATGCAGGGACGATAGCCAATATTCGCGAGGCTTGCGAGTCGTTCCATGAAGTTCGTCAAATTGGAATCGCTCTTGACACCAAAGGTCCCGAAATCCGTACTGGTCTCTTGGTCGGAGGAGCTTCAGCTGAGGTTAGATTTGTCTTTCTTTGTTGGAAATGCTTTTTGCATATAGCTTTCCTTGCAATCTTGACAGAAATAGCTGGTTTTGTCATGGTTTTCAGGATATATTCCAAAATAAATTCTTTTGTTGCTATATCGAAATCTGGCCTTCTTGCATACTCACTTATTTTGATGTCATTTTAGATTGAGCTCGTTAAAGGCGGATCGATTATACTCACCACCGATCCGAAGTTCAAGGATTCTAGTACCGCTATTAATCTCTACGTTGATTACAAAAACATAGCAAAAGTATGTACGCTTAGTTGAACATTCAGAGGTTTTTTTGTTGCTAGTAGTTATGCACGTCCTATGACAAAGTTAATTTGTGGCTGATTGAGTAGTTCAGCACAGTTTTTTATTCTCGTTCTTTTAATTGTTCTTCTGAATGCTAGGTGTCTCTTAGGTGGTAAAAGAAAACTCTCGTATCTTTGTCGACGATGGTCTAATCTCACTAATCATCGACGAGGTCAAAGATGACGCTGTGGTCTGTACCGTGGAGAATGGTGGAATGCTTGGTGCGTCTTCTCAATTTTTTTTTAGGTTCTCTGTTGCTTGTGCATGTTCGCCTTTTTGTTTTCTGCTGTTGTTCCGCAGCATGATTTTTAGCGACTTTAGGAAGTCGTAAAGGTGTCAACTTACCTGGGACAATTGTTGATCTACCTGCCATTTCAGACAAAGATATCCAGGTATATTCTAGGTGTACGTTCTATTTTCGGCTTCGTTAAGCAACGAAAGATTCCTTCAGAAGACATATTTCAGCCATCAATAGATTTTTAGGATCTAAAATTTGGCGTAGAACAAGGAGTCGATATCGTTTTCGCTTCCTTCATTCGCAGTGCCGAAGGTATTCGAACCATTCGCAAGGTTCTGGGTGAGAAAGGCAAAGATATCAAAGTCATTGCTAAAATCGAGAACCAACAGGGTATGGATAATGCTGATGAGATTATCAGTGAATCAGATGGCATAATGGTAGCTAGAGGAGATCTCGGAATAGAAATCCCTGCAGAAAAGGTGTTTCTCGCCCAGAAGATGTTGATCGCAAAGTGTAATAGAGCTGGAAAACCAGTTATTTGTGCAACGCAAATGCTTGAGTCTATGGTGAAGAAACCTCGTCCCACCCGAGCTGAAGGAAGTGACGTCGCCAATGCTGTGAGTTATATTTAAGTTTAGGTGTTTTCAAGAGTTCATCTGCTTTTTTCGATTTTTTAACTTTTTTTGTGGTATTTGTTGTACCTTTGTCTATATTGCAAGTACTAATAATGCATGTCTGTATTTCACAGGTACTCGATGGAGCTGATTGCGTGATGCTTTCAGGAGAAACAGCGAAAGGGGACTACCCAATCGAAGCTTTAAAAATCATGCATTTTATCTGCAGGGTTCGAATTGCAATAGTATTTGGATTTGCTTTCCGCTTTGACATACGTTTGTGAATGGCGTGATTTCAAGGAGGCAGAAGCTGCGATATACCATCGTAAGTACTACGAAGAACTGCTTGTGAGCACCCCGCGTCCAACGGACATGACGCAGACCATTGCCATTGCTGCCACCAGCGCGGCTCTCAGTTGCCATGCGTCTGCAATTCTTCTTATCACCACTACTGGCCGGTTAGTAAACCACAAAATAGTGCATGTAATTTTAAAAAGCCTCAGCTGTATAATTCCTGTATTAGGTCCGCATTATGTTGTTCGCGGTACAGAATCCCTGTCCCAGTTTTAACGATTTCTCGCAGCGCAGCTGTTTGTCGTCAGTTGCATCTTTACAGGTCGGTTTTCTAAGCGTTTGTTTAAGAATGTTACTGGCGAAATTATTCCGTTGCATCTGGGCATAAAAGGATATAAAAGTTGGAAGCACAATAGAGTTAACGGCAAAATTTTAACGAGTTGTTTTGCAGCCTATTTGATTTGTTTTTTCGTGTTTGTAAAACTTACCACTTTCAATTTTATAGTTGAAAGTTGTTGACTCAGGCATTTCGTCTGCTTTGTGGGAATAGTGGATGTGTCGACACCCTGCGAATATAAATGAAGAAAGTAGGACGAGAAACATTTCGTAGTTGAACCTGAAAGATTGGATCATTCTCTGCCCATTATGAGTAACATATAACTCGTGCAGTCTAAACTATATTGATATTATAGTTTGTCCGACCTTTCAAATTAGAATGATATCAGTTCGTTTTCTTTTTGCTGCAGAGAAGTTCGTACTGTACTTTTTGCAATCAATCGATAGCTTATCTAGTGCAGGTCATTGTTCAGGTCATCGGACGTGAAAAGTTGTTCACTGTACTTAGTAACTTTCTACAAATGCAGGTCATTGTTCAGGTCATCGGACGTGAAAAGTTGTTCACTGTACTTAGTAACTTTCTACAAAACTGTTCATTGAACACGTTTATTTCGTCGGCGAAATTTGTTGATGACCAAGAAAGTACACATCAGAGACACTGTTGCCGTTGTGGAGGGTACAGAGTTGTCTCAGTTGTACTTGAACACTGCTCGACAGTTAGGCTGTGGGAACGGAAAAGGTTTCCTTTAATCGTAGCCTTCGATTTCTTGGGGTCCTAATGAGTTGGTGGAAGCCGTTACATCTTGTTTCATCGAAGTCATTACATTGTCCCTCCTATCCTTCTATTTCAACATTATTATGCCTTTGCAGCTCTACTGGAGCTTTCAGTTGTATTCTTTGGTTGGTAACCATTGGGAATGCTCTCCTATTCTTTCTACATGTATACATCAAATGGCATTTCTTATCAAGCAGTCCGTCAGTCAAGATGAGTCATATGAAAATAATCGGAGTACAAGTGTTTTCTTTGGAACAAATGATCCTCCATGCTTCGTCACTATCGATTCAACAAAAACTCCAGGTCTGGAAACCGGTGCACAAGTGATTCCTCCAGTGGTTTCGCGCCTCAACTGGAGACAATCCTTCGTTCTACGAAATAACGCAGCCTTCCACCTTTGAGCATTCTCAACTTATGGGAACCTTTACTAATTGAAATAAAAATCACTAAAAACAACAATTTTTTGTAAACAAAAGACAGTCTCTCTTATCGCACCATAATAGGATACCGCAGTTTTGCAGTCTACAGTGTTTTTTTTTGTTGGTTGAAGCTCCTGATTCGAAATTCCAACGGGTTGAACAAGCGATATTAATCCAGCAGAAGACGGCTGTGTTCGACACTGTAAGCGGAAGCTACGATGGAATAAGCGCAGGTGGCTTGACGGGCTGGGTGAGGGCGTATAAACCTGTTAGAGTTGACATTAACTCACAGTAAGTCCTAGTAAATTAAGCGTAAATGAGGTAGGCAGTAACACTCTAAGTGTTATAGTTGTTGTTTATGTAGTTTGGGGATTTAACTTCTTTGTTTCTACTGATTTCTTTATGTTTTTATTATGGTTTAGTTTTCAATTAGTGCAGTTTGTTGTTTTCATTCGTTTCGAAAAAAAAAAGTGATGTTATCGATTGCAAACCCTAAACGTGTCGTATGAACCGGTTCCACAGTATCCATCGACAGTTAGGGTAATTCAGGAATATTTGCAAACTGTAAATAATTAGGGGAAGTTAATCTATACTTTTAAAAGCTTGCGTTGAACTGTTCACCGTTTCTCGTAATATAACCAGTTCTAAAGTCCATAAAGGCTTGATTAGTATAAAATATTAAAACGATATCATTTTTTTTTCCAGAGGAATCTTCCCCATTCACTACGACAAGCCACGTTGCAGTGACTGGCCGACCGACGTCGACAACAGAATTAACCACGGTATAGAAATCGGGAAGGATAGAGGCTTCATTCACAAAGGAGATTTATTAGTGCTTATTACTGGTTGGAAGCAAGGTCAGTTGACGTACACACAACCCATTCCCTTTTTTTATCCACGTCAACTCATTTGGTGTCTTCTAGGAGCTGGCTTCACCAACACCCTACGTATCATTACCGCCTCGTAAATGTCCCACCGTGAAACATCATCTGTTTTTTTTTCTTTTGCATTTGAGTGTCTCTGTGATCGGGTTCTCTGAAGAATTAGCTAACCAGTCGGAGCATACGAGAATCTTAAAATACACGTTGATATCCTTTCTTCCCATGCATGCTTGTTTACTGGTTTGTGAGCATCAAAATTCCTGGTATTAGGGACCGATCATTGTAGAGCTTTCGAGTAAACCAATTAGTGTTAATATGTTTGCATTTGTATCGTGTTACAGTTTAGGAGTTGCAGAAAGTGAGCTTTTAACCATACTATGTTGTTAGTCGATGATAAAGGTGTGCAGTTCAAAATAATTTGCAAATCATAGGAAAAAAAATTGGAGTTTAAACCCCATGGATTCTAAACGAGGTAATGAAGAAATGAATTTGTGACAAATCAGGTTTAAAGTAAGTGGTACCCCAATTTTGTCAAAAACTAAAACCTCTCGGTGTTGGGAAACGTTAGAGAGGAAGTCGGAAAGGTGTCGCTGAAACTTATACATAGTATCTAATCACCCATGTTTGATGTTGAAATTGCCCTTAGATGATGAAGACCGTACTAGACGAACTAAGTTATAGTACCAGTCGGTAAGGACGAGAATAGCACCATGGTTAGTGATGCCGTCGATCAGGAGGTAAAGATCGCTGGTTCGATCCCAGCTCCAATGCTGTCCTCGATGCACGTGCTAACACTTTAGCCCGGCTATCTCCAAGATTAGAAGGCGCATTGACTCCACCTGTATTCTACGACGTACAAGATGAAATCATCAAGCAGCAGCCAAAGTCACACAAAAGTTGGAAGACCATTGTAGACATTGAGGGTGAGGAAACGAAGTGAGTGTAAGTGCTGGGATCAACAGAGTAGATATGATGAGAGGGCATGTTAAATAGATAAAAATAAATCAGTTGGGAAAGGTGTTGTCGTGCTATGCTTCCCCCACGACTCTTGGCCTTACTCTTGTTCATTGGAATTAAGACAACCTATAGACCGAATGGTGATAAGAAACCAGGTAAATTTATCACAGTGACAAGGAAAGTAGTTGCAGTGACAATATTATTTGGCCGGGGAATTGCTAACACATTGAGATCCGCACTATTTGACGCTGAGACTTGTGCCACAAACGACGAATTGGTGTATCTTACCCTGTCCGTCAGTGTTGGCAAAGTGTTCAGTTAGCAGATTCTAAGGAAACTCTGTACGAGAAGCAATGTGAATAAGTATAGGCCTCTTTTTATTTTTTACTAATGATTTTATCTGGATGTCTGCAATTGATAAAATACATAGCAATCGGCTAGTGCAGCGGTGGGGATCTCGCTTCATTACGTGGACTGCTGAACCTACGCAGGGACTTGTTCAATCCTGCTCCGAGCAACCAGGCATATATTATTATCACTCCGTGGTCGGAATATTGGTGCCGAACTTGTCTGGAGCAAGCCTACTCCCTCTAATCAACATTGGAACGCCCTAGCACAGCTATCTTAGGATTCCAGGGAGAATTGCCTGACCACCCATCAAAGACATTAGTAGAAAAGACTAAAGTTCCTCAGTAAGCAGCCAAGCCGAACACAGGAATGGTTGTAGAGAAGGCTTCGATGTTGGGTGCGATGAAACGAATCGATTGCAAGAATTGCTCGAATCCGCACAGTGTGATACATGTTTGTGAGAGTTATAGTAAGTAATAAATAATAAATACATTAACGCCAGTGATCCCATACGAGAGCTCTCTTGCTTTTTTTAACACTGCCCCACAAATTTTCGCCGTTGCTGTATATTAACTCTCCACGGAAGTGCTTCTGATACGCCAAGTAAAACCTGGTCTCAGTATTTTTTCCTTCATCTCATGTCGTTCTCCTCACGACATGTTACCTCATGTCCTTGATAACTACTTTCCTTTTGGAATTTATGTTTCCCGGTTCTATCAGAAAAGTAACTTTTAAAAGAACTGAGTAGGAAAAGAACGTATTCATGCAAAATGTAGTAGGTTATGGGCAAGACATGTTGCATGGTTTCACAACGGCTAGCGATGTTCTGTGGTTACAAACACGAATTATTGTCTCTGGTCTTTCCATAGAACAATGACTTTCGCATAGGAACTTAGCGAAGAAAATCTGTAATGTTGGTTCTAAGAGAAAGTAGAGCTTCGTAGGTGTTTGGTCACCTCGACCATGTTCATATCAACATGACGACAAGACTCAAATTTTCGAAGACCGCAATAAACTTGCATGCCTGGCGTTGTACACTGAGCAACGTAGGTAGCATAAATGGGACGTTTTATACATTCGGTATTGAGGGTTGCCACACTTTACTCTAGAAATATAGTGAGAAAATGTTGGGTATTTCGTTTTCGTCGTTCTTGCTCCGTTGGTAGAGTGAGCTCAAGTGGCTACTGGTGAAATTTCCATCTGCCCGGTAGTTGTGCAAACCATATGACTGTTAAGAGAGGATTTCTGCACCTTCTAGATTCTTAATAAATATCACATTTTTTCGGTGACGTTCTTGATGGTGATGTTTGCTCGATATCACGGATTGTTAACGTGTCTGAAAAATTAGATTTTTGACATATTATACTATACATCAGCGTCCCTATCTTTAGTCGTTGACGTACTCCGAATCATCTGGCTTCCCTTCTCACTTACGTGATGCAATGTATGTCTACCATCACCCTCTCGATTATGCGTTGGATAACGCTGGGTTACCTGTTATCGTGATTACGTACCACCAAGTTTCCGGCGTAAACGCTACGCCAAAATGGCACCTTAGTTCTTCAAAAAGAAAGCATTTCAGCGCTCTTATCAGCTATCACTGCCGTTGGTTTCCTGCTTAACTCCATAGTAAAATTGTATTTTTATGTTGAATCATCAACTCAGATATATATCGTTACGCATTCGGAGATATTAGTTCTGTGGGATGTATGGATTGGGAATCACAATAGAATACATTTCTCACAGTTATCGTCTTTCTTTAGGTTCAAAAGATGACCAGTCTTCATTGCCGATCTCGGCCAGCATTCCTTCCACCTAGCTACTGACTGATATTATCATTAGATTTCGGAAGAGTTAGTCGGATAGACAACATACCTAACCTAAACCAAAGTGTTAGCTGCTGGAGTTAGCTGTCAAAGGAATCGAACAATAAATCGTAGATAATTTCACGCATTGTACTCCAGATAGCAGCGATTACTTCGTCTGTGCGTCGGAGGCTGATCATCTTAGTGGGGGTAACGAGAAGGCGACAGACTTTTAGGATGTTATTCTGATCGCTCGATTGTTTCTCGACATGGGGAGTTTTGGTGATTTTAATACTGCCTTTTTTATACTGTAATGAAGACGCTTGTTAATTCGGTCGTTTTCCCCAACGATGTCGATAGCGGTATCTTCGCAACGACAGTGTAAAGGTCTGAAATAATCCCAATTGACGATGTCTTTAGCATTTTGTCCCTTAGATTCAGCGGCTTCCTTTGACTCCCAGAAAAAATAGGTTCATACCAGTGCAGAACGTTGAAAGCAAAGCACCACCGGTTACTTCAAACTTTCGGATTGTAAAGATGTAGTGTATTTTGTTCCAACTTTGAGCGCCATTCTTGGAAATGTGAACTGCTAAGAATGGTCGTGATGAACTTAAACTTTACCCACTTGTTAATAGCATTCCAGTCTACGGTGCTGGATACGATTTTTCTCATACGTTCTAATGGCACCAGTCTTAGTGTTGAAAACACTGATGATGGTTTTTGTATAAAGCATGACAGTCTCTGTGCAGCATATCGAAACTCACGAAGAATTATTCCACCTCGTCTTTGCCATAGCTTGATGTTGGGGCTTTACTGACAGAGAGTGTAAGTGGCATTATTGGTCCACAACGTTTCAATTGTAAACATCCAATTTTTTTTGTTAGTTGTTCATAAGGATCTATGTTCATGACTGAGATCCTGTTTTTAAGAACTTCAACTATATCAAATCTCTTATTTCGAGCAAAAGTCTTTTCTAATATCATAAACGACCTTCATTATTACCAGAATCCCTTCGATCATTCTCTTTGTATTCGACTACGTGGAATTGGTCGAAGTTTTGGGTCACAAGAATCAGGCCTATTATTTCACTGTTTTCAGTGGATAACATTCATGGGGAGTTTCCCATGTTTTGATGTGGGGTCTCCATATGCTCACACATAGCTTCACGTGTACCTTTCAATTACTTGATTGCAGGCTTTTAGCTGGGCTGACATTCTTAATCTGCATAAATGCAAGCAGACCTAAGCGAAAACTTATTAGCATCTATGTACATACTGATAACATAAGTAGACCTTGCACGAAAAAGATAAGGACCCATTGTCCAAATTTATCCGTTTTTTAGATGACAGGCAAGTTAGCTTGTGATCCACGACTACTCCCACCTTAGGATGATGCGAGGGTGACAACGCAGTGGTCGGATGAGCCCTGCAATACACATGGGGTCGATCCGCGCACCCCGAGTCTCCACGCCCTTCATCCATGCGGGGTCAGCAAATTGGTACCAGACTTTTCTGGGATCACTCGCTCGATACATCGGTAGGTCACCGTGAGCCATTGTAAAGGCTAGATATGAATTTAATCACCTCTAACGATGCCTAATGAAGTCGAATGTATGGCGCATCCCTCAGGGATTTATCAACGTCGACAGCTCAATACTTTTATCCTTTTAACGATGCTTAGTGAAGTATAATGCATAGCGTATCCCTAATGGATTGATCAACGCCGAGAGCTTTATTCTTCATCCTCTTAGGATGACGCGTAGTGTGCAAGCACCTTCAGACCTCGGTAGGGTGAATCAGTACTTTTTGAAAAAATTATAATTGCCCTGGGATGAGGTTATGAGGCTTTTTAAATTATACTGTATTCTATAGAGAGTTGCTGTTTAATAGGGGGGTGGGGCTTGTATTAGGCTTATCTTCAATTACTTGTGATTGCCCATTCTGCCTAAACAGCTATTTAGTCTACAAATAAAGAAATGACTATACTGCAAGCGCAGTTTTTTTATTGGAGAAATCCTTTGCTCGGTATCGAATCTCATTTTTTCTTTTGTTTCAAAGTGAGAATTTAGTCGTCTTTCTGTTAAAGATATTTGTATACCAAATATTTAAGAAACAGAAACGATGGCTTGTTTCATTTATTCCGATTGTAGTTTCTGCGACTACTTTCTTGCCCGTACAGAACATATACTTATGTGCTTCATAGATAGGCTGTTATTCTTTAAAGCGTTTCCACATGCGATAATCTGTAAGCCGATGAAACAGAAAAGTCGCTTTTCAATATAGCACAAAAAGCAAACCTAAGCTTTTATGAGGAACAGGCAGTTTTTTTCTAAATGTATAACTTTTTATTTACTGCCTAATATTTTTTCATGAGAGGATATTTTGTGAAATACAACCACAACTATGTCGAGATACAAACATTACGATGCTGAGATATTCGCAGAAGTTGGACTCCGGGCCAGATCGAACCACGATTTCCTATTCCGGTGCTCGCGCATTACACACTGCGCCACGAAGGCGCTTGAGCTGCGTTTCTCTCAGTTAGCTTTCTACCCAACGCTGCCATTAGGAATCACCCGTCAGCGGGATTCATCTGGGGAGCACAAATCGGCAGTGAACGCAGTTAAGCTGAGGTTGTAGTTGAAATCCTATTGTCGAAATTATTTGCTGCCTACTATAATTTTTTCACGGCAAGATATGTGAGATACAACCACAGCGACGTTGAGATGATCGCAAAACTTTCGACTCCGGGCCAGGTGAAATGTGCAATACATGGGTCCCCGAAAACGATGATTGCTGATTGCAGCGTTAGGTAGAAAACTAGCTGAGAGACAGGCAGAGCAAGGGCCTCAGTGGTATCGTGTGTAAAAGGTGAGACCCCGGAAAGGGTAATCGTGGTTCGATCTACACCGTCGTCCATGTTTTGCGACTATCTCAGCATCGTTGTGGTAATATTTTACATCACACCCTGCTGTGCAAAACTATGGCAGGCAGCAAATAAAAAGGTTGATATTATACCGAGATAGTTCTCGATATTCTTGTTGAGCAAACATTGAGCATTATGTCGAGATATTTGTAAAACTCAGAGTCTTCCTGGCCAGATTCGAGTCAGCGATTACCCTTTCTGGGAACACAAATGTTACGCACGACACCACTGGGACTCTTACCTAGCTTTTTTACTGCGCCACTTTTTTTACCTAGTCTGTCCTGGGGTCTCAATTTTTCAAATGCCTCAGTATCATGATAATTCTGTTCCACGTCATTCCCTGCTGTGAAAAAATAACAGGCAGTGGCCTTAAGGTTAAACACTGTGATTTCGGCTGCAGCCTCAGCTGAACTGGGTTCAGTGACGATTTGTGCTCTGCAGATCACTCCCACTGACAGAAGACTGTTGATGGCATGGTTAGGGTGAAAAACTGGTTCAGAGAAAAGGGTTTTTAGTTGAAAATATATATGAGACGTAGCTGTTTCAAAAGATTTGTTTCAGTTTTTAATTAAGATATCTGCTCACTCTTTGAAGACAACGCTATATATTTGCACATGGGTTGATAACATGGATGTTTGTCTGCTAGCTTTTGAGCGAACCACGTTTCGAATAGCCATAGAAATATTTAGCAGAAATTTTTTTGATGAAATTTTGTGTGTTGGGGAAAATTTGAATCGGTCCATGAAAGCATAACTAAGAAATTATCACTAATGTTAATCCCGCTTCAAGTGGTATTATCAGCTCATCAAAAAAAACGCTACTATTTTCTTACTTATCGTTTTCTTCTTTTGGCAAAGGTTGAAGAAGGAAATGAAACTAATGCTTGTTTAAGTCGATTTCATATTAATGCGTTCTTAGTCGACTCATTAGCTCGTCGTCGGTTTCTTACCTTCTCGGCTTGTTAGATGCTGGGATGGATTTAGGGTTACATAAACATCTATCAGATGCGTGTAGCGCAGTGGTTAGAGGTGCCATGCAATACAGAGTGGATCGGTCTCTGGTTCGATCCCATGCTGCTGGCCAACGAAGCTTTCCACTACTCCGAAGTCGGTAAATTTGTGCCATTAGTAGAAGGGAGGAAAAAAAAATAACGACTCGGTGCATAGGTAGCCCAACGCGAGTCATTGTGCAGACCAGATATGCATACAGTCAGCTTTGCGATGCTTGGCGAAGTTGAGTATATGGTGCTTCTTTCACGAACTGATCAGCTCTGGACGCTTTATTCTTTACCCTATACCTTATCTGACCGTATTCTCAGCCTATTTTTTACATCTTGCTTTGACAAAAAACACGTCGAAATGAGCTCCCGATATCAGTTCATTTAGGAGCTCCCAAGTGTTTGCGATAACGGTGCAGCCTTTATGTTTGCTTTCAGGTAGCATCTGGACGCCTGTTGCTCTATTGAAGGAGCACTGCTGAACGATTCCTAAACCGTTTACTAACTAAGCTAAAGATCTTAATTTACGCGTTAGTAACGGTTTTTTTTCCTTCGAATCTGAACATTTTGACAGCTTTCACTAGAATTTGAAATTTCTCAGGCACTCAACAAGTTAAATTTTGTCCTAGTAATTTTCCATATTCGGGTACAAGAGCGTTCAGAATTTCACCTGCTTTCGCATGTTTTTTCATTCTGTTTAGGGTGCACGTGGCGCAGTGGTTGAAGGCGCTACTGCGACGCACACGTGGAATTGACCCCAGCGCCCATGGCTCACCAAGCCTTCCATCCCTCCGGAGTCGGCAAATTGGTACCAGACTAGAGAACAGAATTGTCTGGGAGGATAGCAGCACTGGCTTGATACATCGGTAGGTCACTGCAAGTCATTGTAAAGGCCAGATATGCATTCAATCACCTCCAAGCGATACTTAATGAAGTCGAATACATGGCACATCTCTCAGGGATTGATCAACGCCGAGAGCTTTATCCTTTTTATTCGCATGTTTTGATTGGGACTTCACTTACATTCGAGTCGAGTGAAATCTGGAGCAGCCGAAGCAGGTAATTCTCAGCTGCACGCCATTCCTCATGATAGATAGGGATGACGTCGATCTTGAAGAACAATTAGATAGTAGGGAAATCTTCGATGATTCTTCACTAGTTGTTATTCATGAAAATTTTTTTAAACGACCCGTCATCATATTTACTGTGTAGATCCCAGCATTTCCTGTATTCAGTTTGTTTTCCTCGCATTCATCGATCACGAAAGTCTTCAAATATTTCGCATGTTTCGGCTGCTGCTTAAGTATTTCGTCTTTCCTTATGAATGTCGTAGCATGCTGGATGAGTCAAGCCACCGGGAGATAGTCAAGCTGGGGTATTCTCACGTGGAATGAGGGCGAGAGCTTTGCAGAGGGGTCAAACTACCACCTTGCGGCATGGTGGGCTGCATCACGAACCGCCCCGCTACCCCACCCATGCATTCATACCACTTTTTTTTAGTTCTTCCCTTTTTATGGGAGCTGTCTTTTACATTTACTGAGTGAATTCCAGCACTTCACACATTCGACTCCGTTTCCTCGAATTCATCATCCACGGTCTTCCAACTTTTAAGTTGTGGGTTCGGTTGTTGCTTGAGGATTTTCATTTCAACTTGAATGGCGTGGAATGCTGGTCGAGCAATTTTTCCTGAAGTCCTGAAATAGCCGGGTTGGAGCGTTTCCAGTTGGATTGCAGAAAACAATTTCTTCCCAAACAAGTCCGGTATCAATTTATCGAGCCCGGAGGGATGAGAGGCTTGTTAGACACTTAACGGGATCGAACCAGCACCGTGCTCGCGATAACTGGCATCACTACCACTGTGCCATCCGTCCTTAATTCACACCATTTTACCGGGAAATAATTGTAGACGCGTAGAGTGACAACAAATGCGGAAAAATCCTTGACACTATAAGAATGGATTCATTTCGATCTTGCTCAGATATACTAACTAGTAATAGTGAGTTCCGTATTGGATGTCCTCCGGGATTGTTTTAAAATCACACTGATGGTTTACACTTGTTGAATATCACCAAACACAGCTTAACCTCGTGTTCTTAACGAACCAACGGACGAAAGAAAAATTGCTAAACTGTAGCTGAACTGCTGAAATTGTTCGTTCTTTACTTATCGCCATAAAGGAACATATAATATTTCAGAAATCGACTTTCCTTTAACCTCGGAATGAGTGATCAACGTGTATTTTTTTCACTGATGAGCTAACACGATGTTCGTTAAAAAAAAACGTTATTCTGCTAAGGAATAAGGCTCTAAGGAGCGAATAATGATTTTTCATGTCAACCTAGGGTTACCTTGTCAATGGAAGAATCCGAGAAATACAATCTTCGTTCTCTATTCCCACAATCGCATTAGAGTCCTATTAGATTTCGTCGATTCATAACGTCTAACCCGTTGCTCGCATCTATTTATGAGTGTGGTCAGCCTTGAATAACACGATGTCTTGCGGACCGATGACGACTCGTTCACCACCCCCCAAGAGCGATCCCGGCGCGGAGAGGCCCGAGATGGGTACGCGCCCACGTGTGAGAGTTCGCCGTCCGGGCGGCCGCTGTCCCTATCCGGCGCCCTCCCTCCGTCCATCATATAGTATTGTCCGTCGTATTGTCGCTGATCCGCATCACCGATTCGTCCCACCCCACCACTTTGTCCTCATTTGCATACGTTTGCATCGTAATGGCTTCGTGTCGACGTTCATTCGGTTTCCGCTTCCTTTCTTTTGGAAAAAAAGAAGTGCTTAACTTCAACGCAAACTATCATTTAACTCTGCAGTGAATGGACTTTTGTTCCTGCAAATACGGTCGAAAAGCTCTGCTTTCTTGCGACTTAGTCGCATTTAATATGACGAAACACTGAGTTTACATTTAGCTTTCAATCTTAAGCGGTAGTCCTTTAAACTTTAATGCTTTTCGGCAAGAAGTTGCCAGTTTTATTTATTTTTCAGCTTCAAATGGAGCAGTGGAGTTATCCGATACAACTCAAGTTGTTTGTTCCTTTGAACCACGTCTACGAATAGTTCGATATATCTCGAATTTGAAAAACAATTTTGCAAAGCTCTAGTTGGAAAATAGTTGAATTTGACCTACTGAAAAAGTCGATCGATATCGATTTCGATCGATTCTCTTCCAATTCCACTGTTCTCTTCATAAGGCTGTGTATGCCACTTATCCACTAGGACGACCCTTCATGAACTTTTCTTTTATTCCCGATTCTTATGCCTTCAATCAAATTTCAGTGAATATTAATTCAGACATGCGTTTTGTGCCCAAATCCGAATCGTTGTGCTCTCAGGACTTGTCGAACGGCTTAAATAGCTTCTTCTTCTTCTGAATGGTCATCTACAACTACATGCCTTGGCACTGCTATCCATCCACTTCAATCTGTTTGAATAATGTCTATATGCAGTTGATGCTGCTGAAAGGCTTTTAACTGGTTTTTCCAGTTTTCCACTCTCAACCTCATTCGCATAAATGTTTTAGTTTTTGCTGACTGCTCCCATTCAAGAGCGTATAGTTATTTAAATTCTAGTTCCATCTGACTGAGAAAAAAAGAACTGATTCTAAGAGGAGGTTTGCTTTGTTTTCTTTTTTGAAAAAAATAATTTTATTATTTTGGACGTGTTATTTTGGGCGTGCTAAAATCTGCGGTTATTCATGAATGGACAGCCGGTCGTGAGCACCCGATTTGAAGCTATCCATCTAATCGTTTTCGTTTTTTCTGTTTAACCTCTCCAAATTCAAGTGGAGGTTTACCATCCTGTAATAACATACTGTCCAGGTACGAACTAAGTTTGAACTCTGTCAAGAGTGTGGTTGAACGTTTATTTTTTGTTTTTACCCGTCACTCGTTTCCTCGCATCCATTGTCAACGAAGATCTTCCAACTTTACATGTGCCTTCGGTTGCTGCTTGAGGATTTCCACTTCATCATGAATGTCGTAGAATGCTGGTCCAGCAATTCTCCCTGGAGTCCTGAGATAGCCGGACTGGAGCTTTCCCAATTGGATTGCAGAGAGTGGTTTTTTCCAGACAAGTCCGGCACCAATTTCCCGACGCCGGAAGGATGAGAGGCTTGATTGGCCCGGAGCGGAATCGAACTAGCACCATGCTCGTGATGACGGGCGTCACTACCGCTGTTCTATCAGCCCCATCGATTAAACTTATATATTCTCTAAATTCATATTAGTGGTGTTTTTCTTAATATTCTTCTGTGTTTCACTTTCAAGGAACTTATAGACTCGTTTTCACCTCAATAGCTAAAAGGTCGCAATAGCTTGCTGCTCTCTGTTTATTTCAATAGTGTTTTGATCCACTACACGAACGAAACTGACCCAACCATTCCTTGATGTGCTTAAGGAACCAGTCAGATGTGGAATAGCCTGTACATGTTAGAAATAGTTCTTTCTGAAACTCAGGAATTTTAGCAATAAGGTGTTGAAAATTACTTCTGGATGTGTATTTTTTTCTTCGGTAAGCTTACATATATCACCTGTATCATCTGTAGTCCCGTTAATCGTCGAGTGACTCGAGCGGGCGCCAGTAAATCTCCCATTTTTCCCTGTCGCTTGCAACAGTAGCCCAGTGGGTTCTGCTCGCTCTAGAAACTCGTCAAGCATCATATCTTTCTTCTAAGCTGTTCTAGGTTCGTGAAGAACTCTGACCATCAAGTCGGTGGTCTTCCTGCAGTACGTTTGACATCTCGAGGAATCCAGTCACTAACGGCTCTTGTCCATCTGTTGTCATTCACACGCATTACGTGTCCGGCCCATCTTATCTTCGACTGTTTGACGTACAGAATGGCATCTTTGATTTTTGATCGTTGACACAGGTCGGAGCTTCGGATCCCATCCCTTACTTGTGTGGAACGGGATACTCCTAGCATCGTCCTTTCTACTGCGCGTTCAATAACGCTGAGTGATTTTTCATCCTGCTTAAGCAGCGACCAGGTTTCTGACGCATACGTTAGGGCAAGAAGTATCGTTGAGTCGAAAAGGTGGGCACGGAGTCGGGTGTTCTTTATTCTCTTCACTACCTCCTCGATGCTCTTGAAAGCTCCCCAAGCCGCTCGTTTCCTTCTGCTCAGCTCTGGAGCTAAGTCGTTCATGATATTGATTTCCCGACCTGGATAAACATAACTGGAGCATTCGGAGATATTCGTTGCGTTGAGCGTGAATGGGACATGCGAAACCAATCGGTTCTTCATGAACATCTCTTCATGAACATCGTTTTTGTGAGATTTAGTCGAAGACCAATCTTTTCACAGGCTTTATCAGTCGGCAAACGTACGTTCCGCTTGGCTAGTGCTTGGTGTTATAAGGACGATGTCTTCAGCAAAGCAAAGATGATGTAACTGCCGACCATCGATTTTCACTTCCATATTATCCCATTCCAATGTTCGCTTGACGTTCTGGAGGGTGGTGGTAAATTGACGTCGATGTTAATATCGTTGTATAATGGTGATATCTTGGTTGTGAAATTTTTTGTACAGCTCACGAAGAATCTTTGTGTACTGAGTAGGGACTCCTTGACTATCAAGGGCTTCCATGATTGTTTCTAGCTTACATGAGGTTGATAAATATTCCTTATTTTCGGCTAACGTTTGCACGTCTTCGTCTTCCTCAAAGCGGATGATCGAGGACCTTGAAACGTTCGCCGAAAATAAGGAATATTTACCAACCTCGTGTAAGCCTACCAAAGAAAGACAAATTGATTAGTCATACCGATGTTAAAGGTAAGTGGGTTTTGAAATATTATTTTTCAATACTTTGGTGCTGTTTGGTCGGTGGTGATAGCAGTGGACGAAAGTCTTCAAGAATATTATATTTTACTCAGTCACTTTTCCCAGATGCTAAATACTAGATTTTAAACACATCATTTACTAACAATGGGTCGTATAGCACACTAGTAGTGATGCCGATCACCACGAGCACGGTGCTAGTTCGATCCCGCTCACCAAACCTGACCGCCATCTATGGTCGAGAAAGTGGTAGCAGATTTGTACAGGAAAAGCGCACTTTCTGCAATCCAGGTGAGAACACTATCTCAAGGGTCCAGGAGAATCGACTCAACCAGCATTCTACGACATTCAAGATGAAATGAAAATCCTTAAGCAGCAGCCGAAGCCACACGAGAAATTAGATGACTTTCATGGATGATGGGCGCGAGGAAATGAATTTAATGCGAGAAGTCCTCGGATCCGCACAGTACATGCGAAAGATGGGTCGTATATATATATATATATATATATATATATATATATATATATATATATATATATATATATAGTGTATATATGCAGTGTATATATACACATATATATATATATATGTATATATATAGTATATATGTGCGGTATATATACATATATATATATATATATATATATATATATATACTGAAGGAATAAGGTGTTTTTTGAACCTTTGAACACTGAAGAATGCTTTCCGATATCTGTAGGTATAACAGATGATGAATTTACTATGACTTTTATAACTACATAAGCTTCTATAACCGCTGCATCGTCTATGATATTTCCGTAATCCAAACAGTAGATGGATTCAGATAGCACTTTGTTCATTGTCACTAGTTTGATTAATGCGTTACCATCTTAAAAACCCGAGTTATTATGTGAAATTTCGAAAATAGAGTTAGATCTTTGCTACTGTGATCTTTTTTGGGCAGTGTATTTCATAGAGGTTCTTTTTTATAGGAAATCGTTTCAAAGGGCGTCTGTACTGCTGTCACTCGAATTCAGGAAGGATATGAGAAACTCGTTCCCATTGAGAATCGAGGTGAATGGTGAGAACAAGTCAGACCTTCCCATGCACTCACGCCCTTTTCGTAACTAGTGCAGGGGACATTTACGTACGGACTACTGGATTTTACAGATTGGATTCGTCCAACGGCTTGTCTTCAATGTTTGTTATTCATTCAACGAAGAATAGGCACCGCCGAGTTTGGAGTTAGTGACATCAAATGATGAAGACAATTTCTATTTCGAGAAAAACTATCATGCTACTTACGGTTTCAATCAACCATGGCGTGGTGTACGTGTGTTATCCTAAATCAAAAGTGGCTTATAAAAGTCGTATTCTATAGCCATGAAAAACCATGTAATATGGCACTGTTGAGATTGGAGAAAGCGACGTAGATGGAAAAGCCGAAAAAAGAACGTGAAACGAAAAGGAGCACCGTAACAAAAAGTCCTATTCAACGAATGTATTATGGTAATGTATGCCATAGGAGTGGATGATGAAGAGGAACCATAAAAGCGATGAACTGCTCTGTACAAGAAATTGTCCGTCACCATTCCAGATCCACGCCAAAGCTGCTCTGACCTAATGCGTACACTCAACTGTTGTGATAACAGAATTCCATGTTGTTCCCAAGACTTAGCGTGCCAGCTATTTGGTTGCCGTAATTATCTAAAATAATCTTTCAAAACGTCTCAAAACTTCGCTTCGGAAGCAACAGAGGACAGATGGACAGAGATGGTTTATGCTTGATGATGCAGCCAATGGACGTGCGTAGAGCAGTCGTTAGAGACGCTTTGCAATACACATGGATTCGATCCCATGCTCCAGGCTCACCAAACTTTCCGTCCCTCCGGGGGTCGACAAATTGGTACCAGACTTGTCTGGGAAGATGGCAGATCTGACTTGACGCGGTAGGCCTCCGCGAGTCAATGTAGGGGCCAGAGATGCATTCAAATCACCTCAAATTAGCGATGTCGAATGCATAGGGCATCCCTCAGAGACCGATCAATACCGAGAGCTTTATCCTTTTTTATTACAACCAACGCCATCCGTAGTTAATTAAGTTCACAGTGTTTTTCAACACAGGCCGTCTGTGCGTTGAGTATGGTTTTGGCCTTTGAGCAACTTTGTTTAACCACTCAGTTGAAAAAATTACTTACTGTATACTTAATACCTGGATGGCGTGTCTTTCCGTTTCACTAAGAAAAGTTGACGCCGCCGTTTAATTTCCCATATGGCTAACAATTCGCTGATTGGGTCGATATTCTTTTCCTCCAAGTAGTTTTCTAGGTTGTCCTCTTGGTCACTTGAACTCTCCGTTTTGTTTTTGTAGTGGTTAATTTGGGACTCCACCTCGATTTGAGAGGCCAAGGGAATAAACACCCGCCATATATCGTGGTCTCGCACTCAGGAACACCCTTAGCCACAGACCTTTGATGAGGGCTCGTAAAAGATGACTAAGAAAAACTTTGTCCACAGACACGGACACACTTGACGAATTCGAAATAGGGCCAAATCGTGCGTTATCGCCCCAACAATTTTTTCAGGAATGGAGTTACGTTACCAAAAGACATGAAGAGGGACGTCGAAGTTACATTTAGCTGGGATGACATTGGTTTGGAATTTTAAATGTGACTAATGTTGTTTTCTCTTGGGTGCACTGCCGCCGCTCGTGAAATCTGAGAAGGATATGATGGGTGTCGAGTACAGGTCACTCACACTCCTAGTGATGATGTATCCATAGCACGTTATTATCAAGAAGCACTAAACAAATCCTCGAGGTTTTCATATTTTTGCAGAGAATACTCAAAAAACGATATGAAGTTATGGGAGTTATAGGCGGAAGTGTAACAGTAACACATTCTTTGCTGTCTTACCAAACGTGCAGTTATAAACCGACTTCGAGAAGGCATCCGTGCTGATCGGATTGGAACTGAATACCATGACGATAGGGTTCTCTTAGAGCTGATGACTGACTTACGCTTGAAGAAACGACTATCATCGAGTATCCCAGCAACCGTTGCCTAAGTCATTATGGCCAAATTCCTTGAATCAGTAAGTGATTGTTAGCTGAGGCGACGATCAGCCTGAATTATTCCGAACATGACACGAATTGGTGAACCTCTATAGCAGGTGTCATAAGTCGATCCTTAGACGAATCTGTTAAAACTGCAAAGTTTGGAAAGATTTCTATTTTATACCCTGTCGAGATCTTTGGTATGAATGAAGCGGTGAACGTAATTTTACGACTGAGTGGTCTTCTATAATTTTAGAGTGAAGGTCCAATTTTTTTTTAGTAATGGATCCATTTCCCAGAAACAGAAACTTAAGCCCTACAAGTTAATCCAGGGTTGTCAAGATTGTTTTTCTTGTTTTGTGGAACCTTTTTTTTCTTATCATAGGCGGCTGGCTTATCGCTAAAAATACAGCTGAATCATTGTTATTATTTCATTACATGCTGTTCATAACGTAATGTTTGTCCATTATACACTCACCGTGAACGATCTGATTCGTGCCCGTCGCAAAACTTTACTAACAATCCATGAATGTTCCTTCTGAAGTAATATTGCTCAACTCAGCAATGTTTGCTTTTCACTCATTTATTTCTCATTCGCAAGGCAGAACTAAAAAGCGCTTTTACAACGTTGCGATAAAACGCCCCACATAATCGTAAACAAGATGGAAACGGTAGAAATGTTGAACTGTTTGAAAAGGAGAACAGCGTTTAACCAGGTCTCTTCTTTACTTAGTTATCTATCTTTAACTATTCTAAGTCGGTTTAAACCATCCGATCCCATATCCAAGTGAGTGCTGCTTAAAGAATGTAGGTGCTCATCTTTTCTCAAAAATTGCCTCAGAAAAAAATAGCTTGGCAAAATCGTGCCAAAAAAAGCTCTCGGAGTTGATCAATCCCTGAAGGATGCGCCATGCATTCAACTTCATTAAGCATCGTTGGAGGTGATTGAATGCATATCTGGCCTTTGCAATGACTCGCGGTGGCCCATGGATGTACCGAGCCAGTGGTGCTATCCTCTTAAACAAGTCTGGTACCAATTTGCCGACCCCATAGGGATGGAAGACTTGATAGGCGCTGGGCTGAGATCGATTCCTCGTGAGTGTCGCAGGGGCGCCTCCGACCACTGCGCCATACGCCCACTGCTACATTACCTGAATGGATAGTCCCGGACGAAGTGAGTTCGCGCACGAACTTAGGTCCGCTTCTGCTTTCGTCATGCCGAAATGAAAGCCGCCGATCACTGGTTAAGATTCCAAACTAAAACCATATATTATTTCAAGCAAAACTTTTAAAAAATGGTTTGCAACCCAAACAAACCAATTCAATGATCAAATAAGTTCCCTTCGAAATGGCGCTTATAGTGCGGTAGTTGGAAGTTCCCTGCAATGCAATACAATACAGTCCCAATTCGTGTCAAGTTCGGAATGCAATACATATGCAATACATACATACAATACATACCATACATATCCAATACATATATATGGTTTCGATCCCGCGCCACATGCCTGTCAAGCCTTCTATCCGTTTGGGCACGACAAACTGGTACCATAATGTCTGGGAGAATAGCAGCACTAACTCGATACATCGGTAGGCTAGCGCGAGCTATTGTATAGGCCAGATATGCATTCAATCACCTCTAATGATGCTTGGTGAAGTCGAATGCATGGAGTATCCCTCAGGACTTGATTAACACCGAGAGCTTTATCCTTTTTTTATCCTTCAAAATTCAAAAGTTCAAAGTTTCCTTCCGTTCCAACGTCTAACGATTAGCATCTTCGAAATACAACTGAAATACGACTTCCGTCTGTTCTTGGTTAATCAGGTGTTTCACCTAATAATAATAATTTTGGCAATCAATATATAAAGTGTCATTTATAGAACTCACAGGAGTCCACATCGCTGTTCGCAATGGAATTATGCGCAGCGAGTTCGGCTGTAGCTAGTAAAAATGCGGAAATGGTAAGTATCCTGAAAATTTGAGCACAGATCCGGAAATTGTCCATTATTTAATTTCGAGAATAAACAAATAGTTTTTTTTTAAAAAGAAGCTGTTTAGAAGTTTCACAAGCACAGTTATGTCATAGCAATGCTAAAAACTATTCTTTAAAGATGCCTGTATTTCGACGATTGACAGATCGTGTGAAAAAAGTGCGTGTGGGTGATAAGGCTGATCTCGGTATCCAAAAGTATAGGACAAAACAAGAACTCCATATTTAAAAAATGTATTTTCGAAGGCAGTCTTACCAAATGGAAACATTTCCTACTGTAATTCTACTCAGTAATCTAGTTTTCCGATTGGGAAAACTTCTCTTCGGTTGCAGTCTAGCAGTGAACCAATACCAGGAATTCTCGAAGTCCAGTCATATCGTTGCAATCTATCCTTCAATGAAATGCAACAATTGCGAAACAACCCGGAAATTCCCTGGCATGGGTTTCTCGGCACACCAGGAAAAACGTTCTCTTGAACAAGAAATATTGCAGTTAAATGAAAAAGGTTCTGGAAGGTTTTCAATCATTGGCAAACCATTTAAGCATAAGTACTCAATAAGTACTAAAGTGTGTAGTTGCTAGGAATTCTACACGTAGCTGGTTCTTCTTTATAGAAGTCGTTTCAGGAAAGCATTACCAGTCAGGGAAAGAAAGTGATGAAAGAGGGCATCGTACAGATGACATCGTTGTCGACACTACTCAGTCATCAGCGATATCTATTCCTTTATTACGACACTCTGGTCGTCTCGAAGCAGAAGTGAGTAGTTTCTGATAGGCAAGCTGCCTGTACCTACGAAATGAATGCTAACGGCTACGTAGAGGGCTCTGTGGGTTCGCAATCCTTATAACCATAATCAATCGTTCCAACATTCGGCCAGTATTGATGATTCTATCTGGTAGAAGTTAAGAATGTGGAAATCTCATTTACCCTAGTTTATTTAGCTTATAGAATCGGACCTTTAGCTGCGATTCCTTTTTTCTTGTCTAATTTTGAAGTTTTCAGAGGTGTGTGTTGCTTCAAACTTAAAGAGAAGCTGCGATTGAGTCGTGTCTGGGTGGCGTCGTCGAATTCGGCCGACTCGTTCATTATTGGATGGCCATTTTGCAACTACCTCGTGCATTTCAGGTTAGTCATACGATGCTTGCTCCATTATGTGAACCGTTCATTGTTTCGCCCTCAACTTCAACTACTTGTTTAAATTTAGTGAACAAACTGGTATCTCCATGTCCGGGAGAATTGGGAAACACTGAGTCTGCTCATTTATAGGCGCCATAAGGGCATACTAAAGGAGGCATACTGTAGCGTTGTAGAAGCTTCTTCAAACCATTATTCGGTTAGACGATGCTATTGCGCCGCTGTTCGTATAGACCTGATCTCGAACCTATGTAACCATCACCTATTTGATCCACTTGAGGAGACATTAAGTGGTCGTCGATTGACTTCGGACCTGATGGGAGCTGAAGGAAACGGGGATACATGGATAATTCAGCCTCGGACGTCTTTTTTTCATCTATTGATTACATAAAAAGTTTCCATAACGACGGTAGAAGTGTTTTAAAAACTGAGGAGACTTTGTTAGGATATGATGTTATCATAAACTTTTGATTCCTAATATTGAAAACAAAGTTTATAGCTACGTTGTGGAATGTTGCTGACTCACCGTCGTGCTTGTGGTGTGTATACAATTCATTCACAATTGTCTATTTTAACTCAGAGACGGACTTCCTATAAACCTTGCTGGTAATAATTGATACATGTAATTCTTACGAATTGCCCTTGTTGAGCGGGCACCAGATTGGTATCAGTTGTTGCTGATGCTGTGGCTCGATGACTCTGACGTTTCGACGATTTGGCCTTCTTCAGAGCCGCTTTGTTAGGTGAGGGACCACTCGTGTGTTGTTCACGTGGAATGACGAACCATTACAATGCATTGGATTCGAAATATTACGTGGATTCCAAACACCACGAATTCGAATTGACGCGTTCATTGGTCGTCCCATGTGAATAGTACACGGGTGTTTCCTCATCTAACAAAACGGCTCTGAAGAAGGCGAAATCACCGAAACGTCGGTCATCCAACCGCAGCAACAACGACAAGCGATACCAGCCTCGTGCCAGCTCAAAAAGAGAAGTTGGCAAGGATTACATATATCTTTTCATAGGGTCATTAATTTTTTTTAGTACAGTTGGTAACATCGTAAGCTCCTGGAAATAGCAATCGTCGGTTCGAATTTGGGCTGGGCTCCAAGTTTTGCAAATATCTTAGCATTGTGGTTGTATTTAACCTAATACCTTGGCATGAAAAAAATAATGAGTAGTAGATAAAAAGCTGTGCATTATATTTTCACAGTTAATTTTTCACTTGTATTTCTAATCAGAAGCCGTAATGAGAAGGAAGAATGGTTTGAGATGTTCTCCTATTGTGTGCAGCAATGTTTACGACCTCTCTCCACTACAATAACGATGGATATCAACGTTCGAGGCAGGAAGCAGGTACCGTATAGGCTGTTCTTTTAAAGAATTAGTTATCCATAATGTCTTGGAATTTCTCCAGAACCAATTCTTTTTCTTTATTCAAAAGCTGTGTTTCATCTCTAAAAACGATAATGAATACGCATTCAAAATAGCTGCCCGTGTTAGCCCACTCGCGACGAAACAGGTTTTTCCACAACGTGCGATAATTTCTTTAATGGAGGAGCTGAGAACTTCACGGGCTTATAAAAACTCTAATTTATCACCATAGAAGAACATAGAATTTTTTACATTACATTTCCCCAATTTTAAGCCTATTCAGAATGGAACTTTTTTAAAAAAAAACGGAAATTTTTTCGCTTAAGTACAGCAGTCTGAGAGACGCCCAACGTTATACTGGGAAACACCGTCGTGTCAGTCTGGGCCAAATCCCGATTGTTCCTTTGCTTTCGTATTTGAAATGCCACTGTCGACCTAAGAAAATCAGTTAAAAAGACTTGTTTTATAAGCTTACGAGAATCAGAATTTCATCTTGGTATTTGAATAGGCTTGCAACTAGTTGGTGAAGTTCTGTAGATCCTAGTCGTCCGTATTTACAATGACAATATTCAGTATAACCTGAAATCCAAAGGTTAAAATTTGAGCACTTTCGCTTCTTCCACACCATATGCATTGGAATAATACGCTTCTTGTTTTGTGTAGAACACCTTCGGTTTTCTATTAACTTCGCGTTCGGTGCTGATTTAAAGATATGGACAACTTTCTACAAGAATCAGGGCATTGCCATTGTTGTTTCTGCTTATCTGCTTGCATTCCGAAGTCATGCTTCTTTTCGTTGTTCATTTTATAAAACTTTTGCCGAATGACCTGAACACGATTCCCAGGTTATCCGTCGCCGCGTCGATAACGGCAAGAAAAGCGGTGAATTGGTAGTCGAAACGGCTGCTGATCTTGGCTTATCACATACATCATACGAACTAAGGCTTCTTGTAGGTAGGCGCCATATCTGCCTGTTGTCTATAACAGTCAGCTATTCAATACCAGCATGATGTTTCACTTTCTGTTCTAAACATTTCCTTTACAGGTGATGGAACTGCCAAGTCTTTACAGGGCCCGGAGAATGTCTACGTGGTGATAATGAGCGAAATTGAGAGACAAGGAATACGGTAGGTATTTGCAAGGACTTTGTAGATGTCTAGCATTAGTGCACTGCTTGAAGATCCGCTAATAGTCTTCCGAACGACATTCCAACCCTGAGCGATGTACTCGAAGTAAATAATTCCGTGGCGTTTTTGGGCTTTTGGGAAACGGGTTATAGTTACTGCATTAGACTTTATTCCTATTAACTTCACTCCAAATGCTTAACGTCACTTCTTTTGAATATTAAAAAGCTTACTTCAATGTACCTAAATATTTAGATGACCGCTTTCGTGTATCGCGCTAGTCCTAGCACCTCCTGCATTCGTTTCGTTGTCTTGCAACCATTATCCATAAAGATGGTCTGGTTTGGATGTGAATTCGGTTTATTACATCGTACTCGATTTTGGTCGACATCATGCATGTGGTGAAGACCTCAAAAAAATTTTATATGGTTGTCTGGTGTTTACAAGGAAAATCACACCCGGCCGGCCTTCAACATATCAATGAAGAGAGAAATGCGCAGATTCTCGAGCTGCAGGCCAGTAATGATACGATGTAGCAACAATGTTGTAATGTGGTGTTACGAATACTCCTACAGTAGATATATGAATGATCTGAGTGATCTACGTGCAGTTATGAAATGAATTCATCGTCATTGATCGAGCAGAGATTCATGGTGTTCTGAAAAGAGCAAGCTAAGACATATCGTAGTCCCTACTACAGTTAGTTATAGACGTTTTAGATCGGAATATGGTAGTCTCCTTCCAACATGAAATTGTTAACTGAAAGAGTACAATGGAGTTTATATTGATGGTTAGCTCTTAACCGAGCGTGCGTTTTGCCAGTGACGATTTCCTTCTCATGATAGGTAGCCATACCAACATGAGAGTCTCCATTGTAGTCCGAAGTTTGGTCGGCAGGAACACTTCCCTACCATGATGAGGCGATGATTCATCAAGATAATAATGTTGTCGCGAGAAGTATGAAAGGATGAAGCGCTTGGCGTTGAACAATCCTGAGGGATAAGCTATATGCTTGACATCATTAAACACCGTTGAGACGATTAAACGCACTATGCCATGATTTACGAAAGCCTTCATCAAGTCAGTGATTGATGAAGGTGCCTGCAGATAGCACTGTTACAGTCGTGTCGATCTCAGATGGATCTAAGAGTACGTTTGCTCCTAGCGCTGGAATGAGTAAGTGTCTGTGTAGCAGACACATGTAACCACTGCGTAACACCCATCGTTATAGACATCAGGGATAAATTCTTAGTAAATGACTTCTCTCTAACGAAACAAACACCAATGCGCTACCTGTGTCTTAATTTCATTAGGCCATTTTAAAATGATTCGCTTCCTCTCTAAGCAGTTACTTAACGATGGAACCTTCTTCGTGTGTTTTCCACTATTGAGTCTTCAGATTTTCCGGTTATAAATGAAAATAGACCTTTGTCGGGCTCTTTGGGATGGCACACTCATCGACGACTTAACGGGCATCCTAATAAGAGTTATCCTTGAATTCTTCATATATTGCCTTGATTTCAAACAAGTAGAAAAAGATCTAAGAAGAGCTCTTGAAAAGTCTTGTTTATTCCTGTCTAAATCCCGTTTATTAAATTGGTTGACTGTTCCTCGTTGTTCCTTACCAAAAGTGATTTACAAGGATTTCTTCACTGCAGGTTGTCGGAAAGTCAACGACAGTCGTTGGATGCTTGTCCGATAGCGAACGCACGACTCATGCTCTCCAATATCAAATCGTCGAAGAGTTCTGCCATGCAGATCGTCAACAGCATCAAGTTCGTTTCCTTAGCTCAGTTCTTCCTTGTCGCCGAACCTATTTTGTTCAGCAGAATAGTATCACAGAGGTTTCCGCTATCTTCTCTTTTTAATCTTTTTCTTATTCGTCATTTTATTCTTTTTCTTCCAATTATTTCATGTTCTTGTGGACGAATTTAACTACACCTGTAATATTTTTTCTACACAACTTTCTCCACTTTTGCTGTGCATATCTCAGCACTTCTTTCACTCGATTCGTTTCCGTGCATCCACTATCCACTAAAGTCTTCAAACTTTTCGCTCGTAGCTTCTGCTGCTGCTTAACGATTCTCTTCGCTTTCATTAATTGCTTTGAATGCTGGTTGAGTAAGTGCTATCTGTATTCCTCGGATAACCGGAATAAAACGTTCTTAGTCGGATTTCAGAGCGTAAGTTGTTTCCGAACAAGTCTGGCACTATTTTTTTGGCTCGGGTGTGTGAGGGGCTTGTTGGGACCAAAACGGAGTCGAACGAGTACAATGATCGTGGCGAACGGCATCACTACCACTCGGCTATCCGTCACCACATACATGCAGTAATCATAATGAACTATCAGACTGCTTGTTGCCTACCTTCATAGATACTTAGATGGTCTGCCTTCATTTCTTCCCTTCGTTTCGTTGTCATGCAAGCGTCATCCATGTTGCTGCTATGAATATGGCTCGTTTATGCGTGTAACGAGCACATCGCCCCATCTTCTTAGTGGTCTGCTTCGAAATCGTTTAAATTCTCAGGAGATGGGGATCCACTGTGTATTTCTTTCCGTTCAATTGCCCTGCTCGTCTCTCATAATATGGCCGGTCCATTGATGTTTATTTCTTAATTTATTTCTTAAAACGTATTCTACCGGCTCCTGAAGACGGGATATTTTTCCATGATCGAAAATTGGCTTGGTGCTGAATATGCCTGTTCATCTTATGAAATAGTCACTCGGTTGAACTATGTGTTGTTCTTATCCTTTTTTCGATAACACTGAGGTATCAGCACTGGTTTCCTCTTCATAGCACAGGACTGGGTGAACTATGTGCACTAATAAGTGGATGCATAGGTCCGAATAAGTGACCTCTTCTAAAGTCGCACTTTGCTCATTGTCTTCTACCGAGCTCTTCCTAGTTCTTCCCTCATTTCATCATCAGTGTTCATCTTCGGATGTTGACAAATCTTAATAAGGTTCTTGGCATCGTCATCTAGAGATATATTTTCTATGCTTCGTTTTTTTCTGTTCTAACTTCGGTAGTAGAAATCAATATATTCTTGGATTGTTAAGCAAACGAGGTTGATATAGATGTTTATTTGGCTAACGTTTCGACGTCTTCGTCTTCATCAGAGCCGTTAGAACTGCATCAACCTCATGTCTGCTTAACAATCCAAGCAGAAAAAGTGTTGTCTAGCAGAAAATCTTATGAGATCAGCAACTACAGGAAACGTGTGTTACATCGCTCGGATCCTCGAGGGATTTTTGGACGTGAGCTAGATGGTCCAACACCACCACAATCAGTGATGAGCATCGTCGATCATTTGCGTTTATATGGTTATGAAACGGAAGGCATATTCAGGTGACGTTCACCTACTGCTCTGTTTGGGAATTAAAAAAGTCAATCCTCTGTTAGTTTCTCTACCACTGGCGAAGGTTTGTACACTGCGATCTAAACAAGTCTTTACCATAGTTAAGTGAGCAAATCACATTATGGTAGTTCGAAGTGAATATCTAAATAGAAGAGCGATCTTGAATTTCTTTCATTATTTGTGATTTTATTTAACATTCCCGTTGATAGGTGATTTTTGACGGCACCGTTAGGGGAAGAAGGACTGGCTGAGGCTGAGAGAAAGGCAGAACGGCGGCCTCAGTGGTGCCGTGCTTAGCACATGAGCCCCTGAAAGTGGTAATTGCGGTTCACTTTGGCCTAGGGGTCCAAGTTTTGCAAATATCTCAGCATCATTGCGTTTGTATTCTTAATTTTTATTTATTGAGAGAACATCAATGATTAATGATATAGAAGATAGAGGCTAAAGCGTTCGGCGTCGTTCCCCTAGAGATGCGTCGTAGTGTTGACTGAATATATATTTTGTCCACATAATCAGTTGTGGTTGTTCATCAATGTATCAAGCCAATGCTGCTATATTTTCAGACAAATCTGGTACTAATCTGCCAGTCCAAGCGGAATGGAGGGCATGGGTTTCTGCTGGGTACATGCTCGAACGAACGACCATTTGTGTATTGCAGGACACCCCTAACCCTGCTCTCAAGCATGCCAAATATTTTGAACAAAGATGATATTACAACAACCATAGCAATGTTGAGTTATAAGCAAAACTCAGGACCTCATATGAGCTTCGAACTCGCGATTACCGATACTGTTGGCTCACGTGCTGTACACCACACCAACCGAGGCTTCTGCTTTTCCTTTCTCTTGGCCATGGTTTTACTCTCTCGGTACACTCAGCAGTCACCCATCAGCGGAAATGATCTAAGGAGGCTGGTGAAGTGATTGGCATGATTAGTATGGTTTTTCTCTTTTAAACGAAACAACACTTTATTTTCCTAATCAAGGTTTGAAGGAAGAAAATATTTTCTCAACGGTAGAGAGTAAAATGATTAAGAGCAATACGAGGTTAGAGGAATTGAATACAAAAGCTAACAATCTGCTAACGATGACTAATACTTGGAGAGAGACTCAGAAGAAACGGCAATCTGAAGGCGTTATCCCTAACTTATAGGGTGGGATAGTATTTTAGCCTGTTTTCTTTTATTTTATCTAAGTAACCTATTAAACGTAGCTCAGAGTTCTCATGAAAAAAACCGATGGCGGCAAATTTAAGGATCCTCTCTTGGCAGTGGTCGACATTCACTATTTGATTAATCTTCAGCAAACCTGCCTTGCTAGGACGAAAAGGCCACAGTATAGATAGGGTTTCGGGCCAACGGTATGTTCTGATTCTTGGGAAATCAGAAAAAAAATAATGCGTAATGTTCCTGTAATGGACCCACCTTCTTATCTAATCATGATCGTCCTCGGAAAGCCCTGTGGTTGCGGATAAATCAAAGGGTCAAAGGGTTTAACAAGTGCTAAATCACACGGACTGGTCATGATCGTGGAAAGCATTAGGCTGGTTGATGGTTATATAGCGGAGCCGAGTGCTTCTTACAAGTTACCTGGATCCGAGCGTAGCTCGTTCGCTCCATGCTGAATTTCTCTTTCATTGTCAAAGTTGACCGCACTTTCAGGTCGAGGCAAGTTTTCTTAAGTCATATCGACATTGTGGAAGACTTTAACCTAGAATCACACCGTCTATTCGCTAGTGATACCTCGCCTGAACGAAGCTTTGATATTTTTGGCATTGTGTTATGTTAGAGCAGATGCTCGCGGATAATGACGGATCTGATTCGTCGGTCGGCTACTTCGATTCGAATGCGATTATGTGCTTCCTTCGTTGTGGTCAATTAAAAACGTTTTCAATCTAAAGAAAAGGTTTTTTGTGGATTTCAAGATCAAGAAAACGTCACTTAGATCTTGACTAGTTTCATTTTTTATCTTTTATTTTACAGGTATCTCCTTTCTTTTCTAGTGTAGGGTTCCCAGCAGTTGTTGCGTTCGATTCGTTTCTTCGCATCCATCATCAAACAAGGTTTTCGAAGCTTTCGCGTGTGCCTTCGGCTACTGCTTGAGGATTTTTGTGTCTTTGTTACAAATTTCGTTGGAGGCTGATCGAGTCGAATCTCCCTGGAATCCCTCATTAACCGTGTTATAGCGTTGCCACGCAGATGGGAGTGAGTTTGTTCCAGACCCGTCTGGAACCAATATTTCGACCTGTGAGAGACATGAAGCTTGGTGAGCCCGGAGTGTGGTCGGAAAGGAGATAACGCATCATAAATGTTTACACTAGGAAAAAATAAATAGTGCTAATGAATTGCTGCACAGAACGACAGAATACCTAAAGGGTGGTGCTAATAAAAATTACTATGTAAGTGCTGTATCAGCCTTGTTCTTTAATAGTATCATGATAGGTTGCTCATTTTTACCGTAATATTCCATTCCAAACAAAAGGAACGGTGTTGATGTTTCTCACATAAATGGACTGATTGCATTGCCTTATGGCAAACTACCCTCCCAACGGTTTACCGCCTCATCGTGGCTGGGAGGTGTTCCTGGGTGTCGGATTGCGATGTACAGCGGGGGGATTCGTCCCACCGGCAGGGTCTCCCAAGCTGAGAAAGAGTCTGGCGTTTCCATCAGGAAGCCTAGCTAAGAGTAAACCAATACCAGGATCCGCGACCGTCCTGGTATCAAAGTCGCATGGTGGCAAATCTCCCTCTGATCCACAACGGGCTGCGACTGCCTCTGGTGATGAACACCTGGGGGCAGACTTTGGCCAGGCTGACCTCGGGATTCCAGGGGGACCACAATGGCTTAACCAGCAAATCACCGATAAATGGTGGTTATGCTGGAGCCCGCACAACCAGTGAGGACTGGTCGTTCAAGTGGTCAAGTGTCAAGTATGGAAAACTACGCCAGTAAAAATGCCAAGAGAGCTTCTGCAGTGGTCGCGAGCAGACTGCTGTCGTAATGCAGCGATTCTACTAGAACAAACGGGTTTTTTGCTAAGTTGTCGTTTTTGTGCAGATCTTTAATTCCAGGCCCTACCATTGTTATTTTTTTAGAAAATCGCCCAAGCAGAGCACAATGATGGAGTGTCGATCAGAAATGGAACGAGGTCTCGTGCCCGATTATAAGAAATACGGTACACATGTGCTGGCCTCTGTTCTAAAAGTCAGCATGTTTTCGTTGAGAAGTCATTCACTGGTTATTTACTGGATAATCGTTGCTTTAACCACTTTTGTTTGATAGCTTTTCTTCTTTCGATCTAATAATCTTCATTTCCGTTGTATTACTATTTGTCTGTTTTTTGTAAATCAACTTCCCTTGTAAATCCTAGGAAGGCCACTGCTTTTGAAGAACACCTTATGCCAAATTGGCCCAGCTTTCTCATGAGCTAAATGGGCTACAATTTATAGTTCGCGTTTAGATGTCTCTGAAAATCTCCAGTTATTAAGAAATAAGTACTTCGACGGAGAACTACTTAAAGAATGATAGTGAACATATCTAAGACCGAATCACTTTTCGGTTAGGCAGTAGGCTGGCCCGTTTCAAAGGATTTCCTGAATAAAATTTCTAACTTCTTCCTAAATGAAATTTGTAATAATAATAATAATAATAATAATAATAATAATAATAATAATAATAACAATAAATGATGTGTTTCCCAGGGTTCTGTTTTTAGGACTACCTAAGAAGTATCCCAGGCAAGATTTTGCTAAGCGGCAATTATGACTTATGGATCAGAGAAGTTGTGGATGAGCCGAATCATGAGAGAAAGGTTTGTCACATTAGAGTTGCAGGACTATGCGCTTTTATTGCACACTACTATAAATCATTTGACACATACGAAACGAAGATTGGTTCCCGATAACAGACTACAATTTCGATTAATAGAGGAGCTGGGAACTTTACAGGCTTGAAGAGGAGACCTTGAACTATAGCAATATGTATGAATACAATCTTCATAGAAGTATCTTTCTCAACTAAAATTTTCAAAAACCCACAAGCTTTCGAGGAATGCTGGGAAGTTGCACGTACCAATGAAATACGAGCCTTGACACAAAATTGAGAAAACAAAACAGGCTTTGTGGGCTACAGACAGGCATGATTCCACCACGGTAGGAAAACAGAGGTAGTATCTTGTCGGTAAAGAGCTATAGAATCTTACGGTTTTCATTTCAGTGAATAAAGTCTGTAATTCATGTTGTCATGTGTGCTGAAAAAAATCCGATGTGTCAAGTCAAAAGAAAACCCTAATGTTAGGAAATTCTAGTAGTGCAGACTCTGATCTCCTCTCCTCTAAGCAAGTGTAGTTTACTAGCATAGGTGCCCAGATGAGGCTGGTTTTTGAACGTGACGGAAAGGTTAACTAATTATAGTTGTCTTCATATCATTTAAGTGCTTGTACACATAACAGAAGTGTCGACGAATAACAAACGACAGAACTCTTTGCAGATCGCTGCTTGTCGTAATCTCCTTAGTCTGCTTCCGACATCACACTGGATTCTTCTGAGAAACCTACTCAAGCTGCTCAGTATGATAGCCGGTTCTCCCAGTTCCAAGATGAGTGCTTCGGCGCTGTCTGTTTGCTTAGCGCCAAGTTTTCTTGATCCGTCTGGTAGGTTTTCGTCTTTTGGCCTTTTCTATAGAAATAGCTGGAAATTAATGAGGTTAGCAGTGGAGACTTAAACAGAGATTCAATACTTTCCATATCCCTTGAGGTTTGACTTTTCAAGCGTTATGATAAGCATTATTTTAATTAGTTATCTACCATTATTACGGTGACCCTTTATGGACGAAAATTAGAAAATAAGCTCAAGTTTCAAAAAATGTGTTTGATCGGGGCAAAAAACTAAGATCGTGCTTCACAATCAAGTTGGTAGTGATTAGAAGTTGAAAACGGATAGAAATGTATTAGCGGAAAGCTATGAGTGTTTTGTGATAGATCGAACTTTCTTACCATGATGTGAGTCTTTTTTGGCGACCATAATCAAAAGTGGAAGATGATCGTTCATAATGGATAGATATTTGACATCCTGCTGGAATAGACATGAAGCCCTATATTATCTGTAAGCCTTTTGAAAATTTTGAGGCCAGAGGATGTTACAAGCGGTTACAGTGCTCGACCTAGCACTTTGCACGGCTTTCAGCCGGCCCGAAGTTCAGTGAGTGTCACCTCCCTCCTCTAAACAGATGCTCGAATATATTCCTAATAAGGAAATACACTTTATATAGTTCGTTTTGTTCCCAATTTTAGAGAACTGTTCAAGTGGCCGAACAAAGATTGCCGGATTTTCATCTAGAAAGAAGATAAAATGTGTTGCTTCACCAATTTCACTCACCTTGCGGTCATGTTATACGTTAATATTCGACAATAAGGGAAGATTGGAATATTTTAATTACCCGAAATGCCAAACTGTGAGGAAAATTTTGGCGCCAAAACCATTTCTTTTGGAAAACTATTTTCTAAGCAAAGTGTGGTTTCCATCAGATGAGTTGATTATCACATCTGTTGTTTTTAACATCAACCATCAACTAAGAGATACTCTCAGTAGGATTGTTGGTGAAAGTAAGTTAGTTTGTTTTGCGTTAATGTCAGATCATGGCAATGAATGTTCTACGAATGTTGTCAATGGGTGTTTCTGAAGTAACCCCACGGATTATCGTGATCACCTGGATGATGGTGATAGAAGGACATTGTTTACGGCGACTGCCTGATAACGACTTCATCATCATCTCATCGGTTTTCGAGTCCGGATCGTCGGCACCCGGTAAACAGTGTTACATCTAGGTCGTATACGGTGGTCGTCCATGAGGCGCGTGAACTCTGCGCATCACCGCAGCACTGAAACGGAATGGCGCACAATCAGTTGTAGGGAAAGAGATACGATACGATGCGTTAGCGGATTTTGAGCCAATTCCGATTTTTTTCGCTTTTTCAGTCCAACCACCAGATCCATTAGAAAGCGGAAAGAAGATCCCACTACTCATCGAATTCCTGATTCTCAATGCTGTCGAAGTGACGCCTCCAGGATTCAGTACTGATAATGTGTTTTCCATTCTAAGTCCGGTATGTGCTTCATTACTCTTCGCAGTAGTGTCGATATTTTCTGCCGCGTAATTTATGAAGTGAGATAACAAAGTCGAAAATTTTAACCTTTTTTGCTTACTGCCCACTCTTTTTGATGGCAGGGTATATTGCGAAATATAACTTCATGCCAAAAAGATCGATAGAACTAGCTGAGAGACAGGCGAAACGATGGACCCGCATGGTGTGGTGGTGAACGCGTTACTTCCCGGAAAGGGCAAGAGCGCGTTCGTTCCCCACCATAGGCATCTGCGGTCCAGAGTTTTGCAAATATCTCAGCTTCGTTGAACGTCGAAAATGTTGGAAGCAAAAACAAAATCAGGGGGAACACTTTCGACTTCTTTTTTGTTCGTTGTGCAATTTATTCTCTAAAAAGTGATCCAGATCCTTACCAAGAGGTAGAGAGATCGTTGTGCCATAGTCCGAGATATATAGAGAATGTAATTTTCCACATATTGCCTCTTTAACCAGGTTAGGAAATATCTGGGTGCGTTATTGTGCAGTGGTCTGGAGTCATTACTAGTGATGAGTGCTCGATTCACTTGCCTTTACAAATGCATATTTAATAAGATTCAGCGATTTACAGGAGCATCTTTACAGTTCAATGTATCAGGTTGAACTTACTAACTTACAACGCTGCTGCATCACCTACTTCCATCATTACTACTCATTGTTTCTTTCTTTCCACAACTGCTTTGATCTTTCTGGGCTCTGGAAAAGAAAATGCTCGAAATTTCCGTTTTTGATTCAGGTCGACCACAACGCGAACCATTTGTATAGCCCGGTACCGACGTGCTCGGACGACGACGGATCACAACGAACTCCGATAATCGAGGAAATGGGAGGTGAGGTGTCGACAGTGAAAGCATAGGATGGTTTGACGACTTCATGGGAACAAATACTCTGGAATCTTAGCATTATAATGTTCATAGTATTAGCCTGAGAATGCAGTGGCGTTAGCAAACATGGTTTTTTAATCTGCTTTAGTCAAAATTTAGTTGTACTCTTGTCGGACCAAACGTCTATGTTGTTTCTTTACACTGGAATGTGTTTTATTTGCATGGTACCACTTCATTATCTATAATATGTCTACATAGGAACAATATAAAAAAGCATATCGCAATTTTAGTCACCGATTTATGGATAACTGGTTACTTCCCTTGATTTTTTAACCACCAAGAGAATTGACAAAAAGTACAAATTGTTTCGCTCTTTAAAATTAATTTCCTTCCTTGTGACATATTAATCTTCGCTATAGGAGTCTCTTCTTTGAAACTTAACCATTGTCCTTTTCTAGTGAATTCGCCAGCACTCAGCGGGACAAGGGATGATCTTCTTCCAGAACGACCGCTACGATTTCTGGGAGTGATCAGTGAGAATGACGAAGTTGGTTGCATAGCGTTTTTTTCTCTTTCTTCTAATAGAAAGTGATAGCATGGAAAATTTGTACCTCTGTTCCTTCTTTCTTCTCTTCCTTTTCCTGCACTTCTTTAATCCTTCTTATTTTCCTTGATGAACTACTATTTCTATTTTTACTCTTATGTTTAATTGATCAGTTTAAACTATATTTCTATTTTAAACGGAATTTCGCTGTGAAATAGTAAACTAAGGAGGATCTACAACATTTTATAGAATTCTTTGCGAAAACCTGCAACTTGTGGGGTTTTTTTGGGTTAAACATCCAACTGTCCTCAAAAAAATTTGTTACACCAAATGGCAGCTGATTCCCTCTACGCAAATCAGGATGAAGAGTTCGATTATTAATGAAAATGCTATTATATGATCTAGAACCTCACCTTCGCCCAATGACATTTTGTGGTGTTCATGGGAAATATTAGGAATGTTATACCGTGAATTCTTGCCATTTAAGGCCGCTACGATTTCCGTATAGGGGAGTGTTTAGTGCACGGCTAGATGCTCTGTAATATATATGGGTTTTATCCCGCGCCCTAGGCTCATCAAGCCTTCCATCTCTCCGGGGTCGGCAAATTGGTACCAGCCTTTCCCTAGGAGGATAGCAGACCGAGACGATACATCGGGAGGCCACAACGAGTCATTGTATATGCCAACTATGCATTCAATCGTTTCTAACGATGCTTAGTGAAGTCGAATGCATGGTGCATCTCTCAGAGATTGATTGATAGCGAAAGCTTTATTCTTTTCTTTTATAATTTCCATGGCTCACATGTTTCGTTTCTGATGTTTCGCTAGCTTCTTTCAGAAAGTGTAATGTTTACGAAAATGAGTCGCTTGACATTTTTGAAACTGGACTAGGAAATTCTGCATTGCCTGGTATATTCTTCGTCGCGCTTGCAATTTTAATTTGCTTTGTTCTTTCAATGGTAGTGAAGAGAGTTCGAGTCCACCGACGGTCAAGCTCAATTTGAAAATTATGTTGGCTATCTCGTACTCGCCATATTTCTGGGAAAATGGCGTCTATCAAGTGCTCATGGATTAACTGGAATCGTGTAGCAGTAAAATTGTGGATAGCATTTAAATGAATCTGCTTCAAAGAAAGAATAAATGATCAAGCACTGCGCACTGATAAATTTTTTCGAAGATAAGCCATCCGTTCGAATGCATTCAACATCGTCAATGTGGTTTAATACATATTTGGCCTCTGCAGTGGTTGCCGCAGCCTTCGATGTGTAAAATCAGCATTTTTATTGTCCCAGACATCTTTGGTAACAATATGTCGATCTCAGACGGATGAAGGACTTCGTTAGCCAACGAGCGCGGGGAGTGAGCCAAGTACCGTTCCAGTATGTACTGTAGAGCACCCTCTACCTACTATATTGCTAACACCGCATTGTTTCAACAAAGTGATTGAATTCATGCGGGTAACATAAGACGCCTTTTTCCAGAGTGAAATTTAGTAATATTTGTATTGTAATTTCTGTTCTTTTGGACATTCGCAGCTTCATCTTGAAAACCGACATTCATTAAAGCTGGGTAACAACAATCAATAATCTACTGCTTTCCTTGGCGAGCAAATATGAGGTTCTGATCATAGTATTTGTTAACACACAGTAGCTAACGTTTCGGCGCCTTCAACTTCCTCAGAGCAGCATTGATCTGAGTCAATGATTCACAGCTGGTCGATGTCGCGACGTGGGTGTTCGTAGCCGCATCGAGTCCAATCCTGTGGAGAGAGCATCGCTCGAATGGGAACTTCACTTGGTGATGCGCTTTTATACAACACAGATGTTCGTCGGTTCCCGCCATCCAATATATCTGCACTTTGACGAGTAACGCGTCCTGCAGCTCGTGCCACTGCGAAATTGACGCGCTACGTGCCAGCAAATGATGGACAGAATGTTAGCTACTGTGTATTAATAAATGATGTAATAACAACCTCATATTGGCTTATTAAGGAAAACACTGAATTTGGAGCTTTCTATCTCCGGCTTACCTGTCTAAATATAAAGGACAAAGCATTCGGCGTTAATAAATCTCTGAAGGATGCGCAATGCATTCTTTTTTCCTTAAACATCGTTAAAGAAGATTGAATGTATGTCCGTCTTATGGAATGACTTGCGGTAGTCTATCGATGTATCGAGGCAGTGCTCTACCTTTCTAGACAAATCTGGCACAAATTTACCGATCTCAGAGTCATGCAATGTTTGGTGACCTCTGGGCGCGTGGTCGAACTAACGGCTAATGTGTATTGTAAGGCACTACTAACCACTATGCTGAACGCGCCATTACATGTCTATGAGAGAATTTACTGTCGCGCCATGACTGCCGCTGTTATTTTGAAAATATCAACTGCAGAAATTAATATAGCATGTATGGACGACTTTTTTTCGTCCTTTATTTATCTAGACGACCCAACTTCTCATCCCATGACGACCTCAGTGCGTCTTCTATTCGATTCATTCTCTCGTCTTCTGTCATTCACGAAGGTCTTCAGACTTGTGTGTGTGTGTGTGTGTTCATTTGCTAGTTGAGGGCATTACCTTCCCTATGAACGTTGTTGGATGATGATGGAGATTTTCCCTGCAAGGCTGCAGTTACATTACTTAGGCTTTCCCAGATGTATCAAGGGACAACCTTTGTGGATGTGATTGAGCTTCTTGCGGACAAGTATAGTAACAACTTTCTGACCCCTCTTCGTTGACTCAATGCACGATCAAACCAGCGCCAATGCCCCAGCGGCACTTCTACGGCTAGTGATGATCATTAATCTGTTCTTAACGCAGGTTTAAAGTTGGGTTTTTTTCAGTGCAGCGGTTTTTAGGGCAATTAAGACCATTTGGGAAACTTAAAAATCTAAAAAATTAAACACTGTATTTTTCCTGCTCATAAGTAAAAGGTTAAGGACCAAATACATAACTTAATAAAATAGTTTTTATATCAGTCGTTCAAACGATCACATACATTTGCTGGATTTCTACAATTTGAAAAGAAGCCGAAGTATTGCAATTAAAAGTACTTAAAGGTTCTTTCGTTCTCCGATTCTGAGGACGAACCGGAACTGATTCGACGACCGCTGTCTCGTGCGTCATTCCGATCGGAGACGCTGCGCCAACAGAACGAGCCAACAATTATTAAAGAGGTCTCAAATGAGTCTTCTCCCAAACGATTATGAATGCGAGTCTCCTAATTATTCTGTCTTTATTCAGGACGGTCCTCACGAGAAAATGGCTCCGCTGTCGAAAGTTGACGAACGGAAGCAGCCAGATACACCACGATCGCCGTGTTTGAAAAGGATTCACTTCCAACGGAAGGTGAGCACAGCGGATTTTCATATGAAGCTTATAACACATCCATTGCTTAGTTAGTAACTTGCAAAAGGATGAAATCGTCTGCTAGTTCATACATAGAGAAGAGAATAATAAATTGTGCATGGAATGGAAGCTACTAGACAAGCTTTTTATGCAACACTGCCTTATTTTCTAGCAAAATTTTCTCAACCATTGAACATAGCAGCTGAACATATGAAAGATTTTCATTCTTTTTTTAAGCAAGAACAAGTACAACTGCGAAGCACTGAGCTACTGAAGCACGACACCCGCACCGATCATAAGGTTGAACGTCAAACTGAGGAAAAAATCGCGTTAAAGGTATCGTTGTTCTTCATCATCCAAGCTTCCTTTTTACCATGACAGCATTCAATATCATGTTATCAGACGTACGGCCGGCCAAATAATGATTTATCTGATGGAAGAACCTAGTTAGATTTAACTTGTATTATTTCCTTTATTAATCGATAGATTGATAAGATAAGAGAGGTAGAATAAGATTGTATAAATTCCAAGAATTCAAAATGAAACGCTGGAAGGAAGGCCTCGCTATAATGCGTGATCTCGCGCAGTATTTAAGACTTATTTTAACCTAAGAAAGGCGCATTACTCATCCATTTGAACTCTGTGCAGTTTATCTCTACGGATGCACTCAGTGGAAGATTCAAGGAGAGCAGTAAGTGTGCGATGAGGCTAATTCGTTTTCAGTGCGATTGAAATCTTTGTTGGTATCGTGTTTTTCCTGTTCTGGTTATGGAGTTGTTTATCTGCATAATGTATTTAACTGGGGAATGTGACTACTTTGTATACAAAATGTATTTAACTGGGGAATGTGACTACTTCAAATAGTAGTTGACTCAGCGGAGTATAGTTCTTGGAGTCAGCTGTCGTAGCCGAATAATCACTAGCTCGAATCAAAATTCCCGGCTGTGTATGAGCTTGCTCCGTGGAACTTTTCATTATAGCCACGAAGCAAATGTCATACTTGGGTAACTAAAACCTTATATTCCATAATAACATCAATACGCAAATAATAGTGTGGCAACATCAAGTAATGCAAGCGACAAGACGACAAGAGAGTTAATAAGAGAGTATAAATTAATAAGCAAAAAGTCATCTTGAAATGCGAGAGCACACTTGCTGTACGCTGGTGAAGTAATATGGCGCATAACTGTTACATAGAATACAACATATAAATGAGATTGAATGAAATTAACCTGGTAGAAAGCACATGTAGGATTGTATTAACTTTAAGACGTCATCGATTATTAGAGCTACAATGTGCCAAACATGCCGCAGCGCTTAATTCTGCTTATATCGATGCAGAGCTTAACAATAGAGCTATACAACAGGAGGTGAAGAAGCGATAAAGTTAAGGCTGTGACAGTATCGAAACGTAGAGAAAGGACGACTTCTTTTGCTCTAAAGTGGGCGTGACTCCTTTCCAGCTAATGTTTCGTACTAATGCAAATGTTAACATTCAAAGAAACTATACAACCTCTCGCCCATTGGTTTTTTGATCATGCCAAAGGATAGGTAAGAAAGAACGTGTAGCTAACAAATGCTCACCCAGTGCGTGAACTGTCGGACAAAGGCGGATAGGTCTTAGAAAGAACTGTTTCCATTCATACTAAATATGTGGGAGAAGCCGTTGAACATGGCGACACGCAGAAACTTGGTTCACACAAAGAGGTTGAGATTAAAATAGGCAGATAAAGAATGTGCGGCTTGCAAGACAAAGATACACGTTTGTATGGAAGGAATTTGCGTTTGCTATACATCTTTTTTTTGTTCCCTCTTGTTTTCTTATTTCAATAATGGTATGATCGTCGGAAACTCGAGCAGCGACGTTACACTCAAGATAAAGTACGCTTCTCTGAAGTTTAGGGGTTCAAGCGCAATAAATACACTTCAGGAGCTTTTAGCGATATTTGTCGATTCAGGATGATCCTCCGCCTCGTAAGGAGTCACGAGAAGAAGCAACTCAAACCTCGTATTGCTGCCTGCCTCGAATCGGTGAATGTGATCCAACGTTCCAGGCCTTTTATGTTTCAACCACACACACCGCTCAGGTAATGGTTAATTCTGATTGCTGCATTCTCACTCGACATCAATCACTGTTCCCTGATTTAAAGGGTGAAGAATCAATGGCAGATCCTCATGCATTTCGGAGAGAAGCTATGGGAGTCGACAGTGGGTTGCGTTCGACATCCAAGGAAACAGTGCGTAACGATGATACACAAAAACCAACTGTTCATGTGCATCCATTCACTCCTGATCTACCGTCACAAGAGCCTATCTTGCGAACGATAGCAGGTACTACACTCGTTAGCAAATACACTGCGTATGTTGTTTATGGAAAATAGTTGTGTGCATGTTTATTCGATTATTTGGTACGGAACTCTCGAAAGTGATTAAAAATACGCTGGGAGTGAGAAGCAACAATAATCGTAGCACTGTAGAGCAGAGCTTTAGAAGTTCATGCGAAGGTCAGAAGTCTGTACCACGTGTAGACTTCAGGATGGTGCATCAGATTTAGAGTTTCCCGAATCTTAGACATCTTGGTAACTTTGGAGCTCTCAATATCCTTAGTGGTGTCGTAAATCTGTCAAGATGAGTTTTTGCACTCATCTGTGATTTCAACTACCGTGCCTTCTCAAAAGCCGATAAGTTTCCCACATCCAAAGTTAAGGGCAGAGCTTCTATGATTGTTCCTTATCATGGATAGTCTTGTGCGTCATGATGGACTCAGGCAGCTTCTCATTTACTTCGTCTACAATACATAGATGTAATCATGGCGTTAATTCTCAGCTGAATTAGCCAAAGATGATTTTATAAGAGGTATTATCTTCTCTACAACTTTTTTTCGAAAGCAATGGTAGCGTTAGTGAGAAGCATTGTGAATGTTGACGTTTGCCTAAAACCAAAGCGTGAAGACCACGTTGAACGTACTTAGTGCCAGAGACTTAACAAGGCTCTTTTGGTGAAAAGAAATCCGCAGCTATGAATCCTGTAGGTAGATTATTAATAGTAGGCTTAAAAGGCAAATTTTGAATGCTAATTTCATAATGCGGTTTTTTAGCCGATTTCACCAAAATTGTTTGCTTCTTTCGTGACAGTCCATCATGCAGCGGTCGAATAGTGTTATCTGATGGATAGCAGAACGACGATCTCACTACTGAATTTCATTCGGCATCCGCATTGATAATCAATGTCCTGCTTTATTGAGAAGTTCACAGAGGGTTGTTATAGATCCTTAATTTTTTTTCTTAGTTGTGAAACATGAATGATATCAAGTCCATTGCTACGAATATCTTAGCTCAATTGCTGGCGGTAGGCTCGAAATTTAAATTTGGATATTCCAGTTTCGAATGCTAATTTTTCAGTCGCGAAGCATGGAGGAAACCACTGCTTACGACCAATCCCATAACATATGTTAGTATTGAACACAGTGACTAACGTTGGTCGGCTTTTAGAACGTCTTCAAAGCCTTTGTGACAATCACTTGATTGTCGAGAGCACATCACAGCGCCTTCGTCGATCGTTCCATGCTTCTGACGAGACGACACGGTTTCGCCACTCGTGCATCGACGTAGACAAGTCGTCTCGATTTCTACGCAAGTTCAGCGAGTCCAATGCTTCACCTCTATCCATCCGACGTGCGGTAGAGAATCGTACACTGCGAGACGATATGTACTCCCAGCCTTCCAAGCGCCAGGAGATGCACTCAAGATCCGATGCAAATACGAACAGACAGACTGATCCGCAAATCATCACGGAGCGTTTCTCGTCATACTGCATTGAGCCTCGTATTGATGACCAGTTTAAGAATGACTTACCAACCAAGCGGATGGACTTAACAAGGTCATTGTCTCAACGTGGTGATAAAAATACCGTGCAAAGAGATGTTCAAAGAGCGGCATCGGTGAAAAGTGGACGCCGTGGTGAGCCATGTGTCGGAATGGATTCGTTGGAGATCAACTGGAGTGTGCGACAACTGAAAACGCTCTTTCAGGATGCAAAAGCACCGTCTATAAATACGGACTATACGATTAGTTAACTTCTGAGGCGTTAAAATCCAGTTAACCGAATCTCATTTGCGAACAACGTACCATACTTTCGACTAATACTAAAGATATACTAACGTTCCCAATCATGACGTCTCTTGTGTTTTCTACTCACCTGTCGCCTCTTCTACCATTGTTGCAATTTGATTGTTTGGTCCAATTTTATATTGTTTCCCCGCTTTCTCTCCGTGGATGATCGTGAGCACGAAACTTTCGCAACTACATCTAATTTTCTGTGGTGGCCCGCCCAATTTTTCCCCACTCTCTGTGTGGACTACAAGTTTTGCCTGAAAGGTTTTTTCGGCACTTGCTAAGTGTAAAGAGTAGTTGTTAAGAAACACGTTCAGCTGAATGCAAAGAATATTGTAAGTAAACTTTTGTCACAGAATGAACACTTGACAATGCTGTGAAATTGAAATCAATGCTTATAGTCGGTCCTTGTTTATAAACTAGTGACTTGCTCGAATCAATAAACTAAGGGTTTTTCATAGTATCTCTAGAATAATTGCTCATTATTCGCCAAGGTCTTCTGACTTGCTTGTGGACTCCACTGCTGCATGAGGATTTTTGGTCTCCGTTTCGAACATCTTTGATCGAGAATCGACCTGCTTTGCTCTGAATTCTGGAACCGATGTGTCCGTAGGTCTTCACCACAGGTAGTCGTCAACCGTGACGAGTTGGAGCGTGGAAGGAAGCTCTTCCCACATAAATATTTCAATCAATTATCAATTTGATATTAATTTGCCAAACTTTAAGATATGGGAGACTTTGTTGCTCAGTGTGGGGTCGAACCAGAGTTTTGAACGAGAAATTTACCACTGAGAAATTCGTAACGGTGTTCTGCACTACGTCATATTTTCAACCACACTTAAAAAGTGGAGCACTACTTCTATTTATTTATTGACATGAATTTTGGTGAAGTCATTCTTAACGAGTTGATTCCATTTCCGTGGCTTTATGCAGGATAAAGTTTTTCTTGTTTTGCTTCGAACTTTTTTGAACAGCTAAGCAAAGCCCTTGCTTTCGTAATAAAGATACCTGTGACCATAGAGATGATTGTGAACTTGTTCAATTCAATGGTGAAGCAAGCCATAAACCACAACTAAGTAGTGAAGGGAACACACGCTCTTTGCATCACAGATACAGATCAAATCGGTCTTGTTAAAAACTGGCCACGAAGAATAAAAATCATTCTTCGTAGGTTTCCTTTCAATTTTTGGTAGCTAAAACACGTAACAGGGCACAGGAAGTCCGGTGCTAGGTGTTTCGGTGCCGTTCAATAGGAGCAAAGTTCTGGTCCAATCCTGCCGCGTGCCGAAAGCCTTCCACCTCTTCTCGTATGGGAACTTAGTATCTGAGTCGTGTGGGGTCAGCTGGCTTCCTCCGATCCACAAAACTCGCCGATCCCAAACGATGAAGGTCAGGGAGTATCACGGCTCGGCTCCCTAGGACCCCCAGGTAATGGACTCGAAAATATTCAACAGTGTTCATGTAGAAGCGGAACGCCCATAAGCATTAGGCGAACTCACAAGTAAAAAATAAGAAGACCTGCATATAATATGAACGGGAGCAAGAGCACCTAATTGAAGAAGTGCTAAAACTGACCTAAAATCTACGACGTCGGCTCAGAAAAAATAATAATCAAATATTTGCGTAAGGAGCTACGAACTTGACAGTGAAGAACACATCTATGCAAGAGTGCTGATCTACCGAGGTTTTTGTTCAAGCTTCGTTTCTTTGAACTGACATAATCTCCAAAAAAAATTTCAGAAACAAGAAAATGGAGGACCCACATTGTGGCAAGGAGTACAGAAGGCCTCATGGCGCAATAGATGTAGCATGTGCCAACGGAACAGAAGACTGAAAGATCGGATCCTTCCGTGGTCCAGAGCTGCTGTTAGAGTCGCGCTTTCTTGCGCCAATGTAACCTGCAAGCTGTCTTGGGATACTATTGGTGAAGCAGAAATATTTTGAGAGCCATGGAATGTCGAAAGGCTTCCATGAAATCGCGGAGTGCAATGGATAAGGTTCTGCCTATGGAGCTCTCTAATTTAGACCCGATCTCAGTAGCTTTATCTCCTATCTCCTTGGCCCATCACCTATTTGGTCGGAGACACTAAGTGGCCGTCGAGCGGTTTCGGACCTGAAGGGAAACTGAGGGAAACGGGGATGCTTGGATTGTAACTCAGCTTCGAACGTTTTTTGCTGCTGATGAAATAAAAAAAAACTTCTGTAACAATGGAAAAATGTTTCCAATGGTAAGGGACTTTGTTAACACGTGATGTTATCATGACACTTCCATTTCTACTATTAAAATTAACTTTATAGCCACGCTGCAGAATGTTACTGGTTTCTGAATGCGTCGTTTTCTTGTTCAGCAATCGCGAGGTTGTTAAACAGCATACATTTACTTCCATAGAAAAACACAATACAATACAACAGTAGCTGACGTTTCGGCAGTATCGCCTTCTTCAGAACCTGGAAGGGTATACTGACATACAATTTACTTGGCCAAACGCTTCAATAACACTTACAAAAAGACGAAAAACTCAATGGTAATTACATGGTCAACAGGTTCTCGAAAAAAACTTACCGCATTTTACACCCAAATGTTCCTAGAACGTCTATGTAACGCGTCTCCTAATAACGCGTACGTGATGGAGTCCTTCGACGTTACTGCGTTGTACACCAACGTATCGAATGACTCCGCAATGCAAGCCATCTTCGAACTTCTTGTTAAACATGAAGGAAGAATAAATATGCATGGCTTGTCCATTCAGCAGCTAATGGCTCTCCTAAAGGAGTGCCTAAACTGCTCGATTTTCAGATGGTCTGGGAAATATTTCGCGCAAATAAAGGGGTTGGCTATGGGACAGCGACTGGCACCAAGCCTTGCCATTGTGTTAATGTCCAAGATAGAAGCCCCTGCTCTCGATCTCTGGCCACTACTCTACTGCAGATATGTAGATGATTGTTTTGTCATCTTCTCTACGCAGGAGGAGATGGACAAGTGCTTTGAATTACTGAACGAGCAGTCTGAGTACATTAAGTTCACCCGGGAGAAACCGAAAAAAGACAAGCTACCGTTTTTAAACGTCCAAATAAACCTATCAAGTAGCGGTTACCTGACAAAGTGGTGCCGAAAGCCAAGTAACAAGAACATCCTCGTTCACTTCCTTTCTTCCCACCCTTCACACACAAAGAGGGCGCTTGTGAGAAACATGTTTCGAACAGCCACCTCTGTGTGCACAACCAAGGGAACTAAAGGAAGAATCGTGCGACTTGGCTCGGCAAATAGGCATCTCCAATGGCTAAGAAATAGTAACCCCACGAGATAAGTTTAGAAGGAGAGCGACGCGCCCAAGCGAAACACTTGGCCAAAAGAAAGTCCCGTTTTTGCTGCCCTTTATTAGCGATGAAGTAAGCGTAGCGATTAAACGATGCTTAAGAAGGGCAGGTCTAGAGAAATCGATAGCGATAGTTGAAATACCACCGGCTACTCTACGTCGTCAGTTAGTTCGTAACCGCCTGTATGACCGTCTATGCGAAACAACAAATTGCGTAATCTGCCCTTACGGCAGGGGACGGTGATTGCATGAGTTCAGGTACGATATACCTGATCTCTTGTAATAATTGTGGAGATGAATATATTGGCAAAACGGGCAGGCCTTTGTGTATCCGTATAAAAGAACACCTAGATGGCAAACGAAAATCAGGACAAAGTACCCCACTGGGCACGCATTGGATACAAAAGCATAGCGGAGACGATTTTGAAGTAAAAGTCAATATCCTTGCGCAGGAGACTAGAATACCAGCGCGAAAACTTCTTGAGGCTTTTTGGATAAATGCCAAAAACCCTACAATGAATAGCAGGGGATGAATGCCCAGAGGTCATACGCGACCTGACCCCGTATGTTCGCATCAATTTCTGATTTGGGATGGTGCAGTCATCAACCTTATGCGACCATAATCAGCTGTTCTAATCTTCCTCATTGGAAGTCACGTAAAAAAGCGGTGAGTTTTCCGAGAAGCTGTTGACCATGTAATTACCGTAGAGTTTTTCGTCTTTTTGTAAGTGTTATTGAACCGTTTGGCCTAGTAAACTGTATATCAGTACATCCTTCCAGGCTCTGAAGAAAGCGATACTGCCGAAACGTCAGCTACTGTTGCACTGTATTGTGCTTTTGTATGGAAGCAAACGCATGCTGTTCAACAACCTCGCGATTGCTGAACAAGAAAACGACGCATTCAAATTCCAATGCCGAGGTTAATAGAAAGTCGATCCTGAGAACTGTTACTGGTTTCATTTCTTTGCTATGTCTACAATTCATTCACGATTGCGTACTTTTCTATAGTTAATTTTTTTGTTAGGATTTTTTACAGTGAGGCCGTAGAGAGAAGGAAGAGTGGTTTGAGTCGTCTCCAGTTGTACGCAGCAGTCTCTTCATCTCTCTCCACAATATCGAACTTTCGAGGCAAGAAGCAGATACCGTATACCTCCGCACTGTTTACTTTAAAAGAGTGGCCTATTAGTTGTCTTAGAAGTTCTCATGGATCGATTCTCTTTCTTTATTTAAAAAGGGCTGTTATGATAGATGATAGATGTACTTTTAAAAAAAATAGTGGCTGATTTCCTCATAACAGACGATGGAGGAGTTGCGAGCATTGCAGACTAGTAAGAGGACTTTGATCTATTATCTCAAGGTTATATATAATTTTTTTCGTATATTCTTTCCTTTTAACCCTTTTTTTCCACATTTGAAAACCTCCAAAAAAATAGAAGAGAGGTCTCTCACGCCACCCGGGAGCCACAGACCTAACCATCTATACATTGGGGACACTTGGACACCAACGTGTCACCTTAGAGGAAATCCTATTTATCCACTTTCTTTTATGTTCGAAATACGAAAATTAATTCAAAAGGGAAAAAAAGTTTTATGTGCTCCAAAAAGTAAGGATTTCATTTTCATGGAAAGAATTGACTAGATTTTATTCGTTCTCATTGCATTTGAACAAGCTCCATTATATCGGCATCATATTCATCAAGATCAATGTGCATCATCGCGGTTGTGTTAAACATCTGTGCTTTCCTATTAACAACATTCCACAAAAGTGAGGGCTCATTTGCTGTGTACCAAGCTGTAATCCGAAGTCCTGCACGTTCACTTTTTATAAAATTTTTCTTGTTGAAGGATTTGAATGCAATCAATCACCCGTTTGTCCGTGACCACACCGATAACGAAAGGAACAGTAGTGAGTTGGTAGTTGAAACTGTAGGTGACTTTCGGCTTTTCATGCACACCAAACGAGTTAAAGCTTCCTTTAGGTGAGGCACAAAATTATCCTCCCAGATAAGTCTGGTACCGTTCCGCCAACCTCGTAGGGATCTAGACCTTGATTCGTCGGCACCGCTGCGACGAGCTAGAGAACCATGTCTGTATAGCAGGCACCATAAATACGGCGCAATATACTCCGTTGTCTTTACTAGAGGAAAATGCGTAGTAAACAGTTTCTATGACCCGTTCAAGCAATGTGGCAGGGTAAAACAAGTTATTCCCCAAAAAATGATTTTCCGCTGATAAGGTGATACGTGTTGATTAAAATTTCGCTCTGCTGAAATTTGGCAAGTTTGCCTTTTTCAGTGCCGCATGAAACGATACGTTGGTCCATAGCAATTTTTTATTTTTCCGATATGGATGTATTTGATCGCATCTAGTGAAACCGAGTGCAGCATCGCTCATATGAAATAAACTCATTCGGCGGTGTTGTTTTATGGAGGATGATTGTTGATTGACTGATTATTCGTTGATAGTAACTTATCTTTCTCCAGATAATGTTGATGTTTTCCACTTTTCCTTGCGTTAGAATCCCGATAATTTTATTGAAAAGTGGTGTTCATTCTCACTGTCCATCTCACCAGGGCTGTTGATAAAGCAGTGAACAGGTTAGTGCTACTGTAACAGATTTGATTTCATTTGCCCAAATTTATACGATTCGGCTTCTCTGCAAGCAATTACTTGAACGATGGAAACCCTATTGGAGTGTTTCCCATTGTTGCGCTTTCAGACTGTGCTCTCTGATATCGAACGTGCTGATCATGTTCTTCATCATGAAGTCGTTGAAGAATTTCGTTCAACAGAAAGTCAACAGCATAAAGTTGGTGTGCTTAGCTCATTTCTTTCATGTTGCTCACTTTGTTTTATTTAGCAAAACCCATCACAATTGGTTTCTACTGTCTTCTTTCTTTAATGTCTTCTTATCCACTTGTTTTGTGTTTTTGTTCCAGTTTCCTGCGAATAAGTATGAATAGAAGCACACAGTAGCGAGTGTACTTGCCACTTACTTACACAGATGATTAGGTGATCTGTCTTTGCCTCTTCCCTTCTCTTCGCATCGTACAACCGTCATCCACACAGGTGCGGTGGGTGTAGCTGGCTTGTGCTTGTAACGAATGCATCGGCCCATGTTCCTCACGATCTTCGTCGAAGTCATTTAGATTGTTCAGTTATCTGCTCCATCGTCTGTTCTTTCATCAAGTAATCGTTCTCTGTTTCTCTTGAACAACCCATCGACGCTTATTTCTTAAAACCCACTTTACTGTTTCTTGAAGGCGGGGGTAGTCTTCTATTATCTGAAGTACGAAGACGGGATTGGTGCTGAGTGTGCCGGTTCATCACCACAAGTCGTCGCTCGAATGCTCTGCTATTGTTCTGCTTTTTCGCCAACACTAAGGTATTAGCCCATCTTTCCCTTATGCAGCGGAGAGCTGGAAGAGCTGTCGCATCCGTTATGTGCACGAGTAGGCGGGGCCTAATGAGTTGATCAGTCACCTCTCTCGGAGGCCACTGCGTTGTCCATGCTGCTCATTCTCTTCTACCGAATTCTACCCTAAATTCAACATCCATGTTCATCTTCTTTGCTTATAAACCAGCCGTTAACGAGTTTTAATAAGATTCTTCCATAAAAGTATCTACGAATAAATTTTCTATGTTAGAAATGCAGTGAATCTAATGATCCAGTTCATATTTTCCAAGCTCCGACATTTTTTATTGGAAGTATTCGGCACGATTCTTAGTGTCGAACTTCACTACTGGCCCATTATCTCGTTGGATCGAAAACGAGTTCGAAACGAATTTTTTTTCCCTAAGGGTATAGCGGTGGATAAAGTGCTGTTTCGCCGTATTCTTGTTGAGCAAGAAACTATCGTTTATTAGAAAATGTTAAGCGATCAAAGACTTCAGGAACCTTGTGTTACATCGCTCGAATTCTCGAGGAATTTTTGGTCGTAAACTGGACGGTTCAACACCACCAAAATCAATCATGAGCATCATTGCCCATCTGCAACTGTATGGTTGTGACACGGAAGGCATATTCAGGTAAGATGCATTCACTACTCTGTTTTGGGATAGAATGTCAAGCCTTCGTTCGTTTCTGTACCACAGGCGATGGATGGCGTGGTGTGGCTGAAACACTTCTGTATCACACTTTTTTTTTCAGCGAACTCTCTTTCATATCTGCTTTGCGAATCCCAGTACTTCTTTCATTCCATTCGTTTCCTTGCGTCCATCGTCCACATAGGACTTCCAACTTTCTGCATTCCATTTCAGATGTTGCTTGGGGAGTTTTCGTTTCGTTATCAATACCATTGAGTGATGGTTAAGCAGATTCTCTCTGAAGTCGTGAGATGGCAGCTAAAACGTTCCCACTTGGATAGCAGAGAGTGAACTTTTCCCGGACAAGTTCGATACCAATTTTCTGAAGGGTGAGAGCTTTAAAGAGCCCGCACGAGATCGAACCAGCACCGTGCTCGTGATGATCGGCACCACTGCCACTGTGCTTTCCGCTACCTGTAACACATTGGAGTGGGCAAATCACTTTGTGGTCGCATTCAGAGACAATAATTGTTTTTAGCTGCTATTTATTGCTGCCATGAAAACTGAGTTGGGACATAAGTCCTTGCCAACTTTTTGCATCTTTGATTGCATGCACCTGCATCTTTGATTGTTTACTGAGAAAACAACTGCGGTCAACAATAAACAAATAGAAATAGAGACTATAATGTTCGGCATTGTTCCCTTCGGGATCACCGTGAAGTTAACTGAATAGATATTTTGTTCATAGAATCACTTATGGATGTCTACTAATGTGTCAGATCAGTGCTACCATGTTGCCAGACAACACTAGTGCTAATCTGCCAATCCGAGAGGAATGGAGCACACGGTTTGTTCTCGGCGCGTGGTCGAACCAGCGACCACTCTTTTTGTTGTAGAGTATTTCTAACTATGCGTTACACATGCGGTCGGTCAGAAATGTATTCATCATTACTGTCTTCGATAACATAACCATCGTTGTTATCACAGATAGTGTGCCCATGTGTGGATAATACCGGAGTTCACTTTTTAACAGAAAGAGAACGGCTTCACCTCTATGAAATCGTTGACGATGCTTTTAAGGTGTTCGTAGGATCGAGTTTACCCGTATCAGTGAAGTGCCGCCCGCACAGGTTACTCGTTGATTAATTAAATTGCGGAGGAAACAAGTAGTGGCACTAAGAAAGGATTTTCCTTATCTTTTAATGTTTATTAGAATTCGTCCAGTACTCGGCAATAATTTCGTTTTTCGTGTCCTATAGGTTGATTTTAAAAAAACGAAAAATTCCACTTGCGTAGAAACACTTTGCCGCAGCTTTTCAATTTAACATCAACCATTTCTAGTTCAAAGCTGACTCTCGTCTGTCTATTGTAGAAAAGATGAATGACATGACAAAATTCGGGAGACGGACGTATAATTGTGCGATTTCATAGGAAGCCGAAGAGTTCCGATGTTAGACGAAACTGCACTTAATTTTCCTTCTCAAGCAGATGCTGGAAAAGAGAAAATCTACTCACTGCAGGAACGGATTCTAGCGCGGATTAAAGTAATAAGAGGCGAGGCGAGTTGACAACGGGAAACAACGACCCACTAGTGAAGCCCGGTACTTGGTGAGGGGACCGAGAAAAACCCATACGCTGAGGGCTTTATGTCGAGGATGTGTGGTGAAATAGTAAGTAGGTCGGCCTATCTTCTTCAATTCCATCCATCACCAACATTTACGTGAAGCTTGAAGTTGCCATGCACAAAATGATAACGGCGAACTTACGGATACACTCTTTGTAGTGGTCAGCGTTGATCATCTGGTTCCGCCTCAGCAAACATGAGCTGGGAGAGCGGAACACCATCTGTTGCAACAGCAGTGGATCGACTTCCGCCTAGGTCAGCTCGTCCTGATTGTTGGGGGTGTCGGAAACATAATGCGTGCTGCTTTTATGGTGCCCCCATTTCCTTATCTAATTGTGGTCTTCCTCAAGAAATTTCGTCACTGCGGATGAAGCAGTAGGGATTTACAGCAACTGTATCACACGGACTGGTCGTGATCGCGATGGTCATGAGGCGCCCAGCGATGCCTCGTTTTCGGTGGCCCGTCGAAATGAGACACTCGTCAGTGGTAGTGTAGCGAAGTCGAGTGCTTTCTGCAAGTTGCATCTATGCATAGGTCGATCGAGCTATATGGAATTTTTTGACAAATCTGATCGACCGTCCAGATCGGAGCAGATTTTCGCAATTTTTTTTCGATGTGACGGAACAGTTTAACCTAGAATCACGCCGTCTATTCGCTGATGACGCAAACATCAATTGCCTTGTCTTGTGGAAAGCCACATCAATAATAATGCCAAGACAGCATCTGCACTGGTCTTGAGGAGGTAGAGTTAGAGTGATGCTGCAACCCTATTGTCGCTGCGAGAACAATGGGTTTTTCGCTAGGTTGTTGTTTTGTGTAGATTTTCTATTCTAGTAGGCCTTACCAATTCCAGATTCTTGTTTTTTAGAAAATGTCCTAGGAAGAGCGAAATGCTGGAGTGTCGTTCGGAAGTGGACCGAGGTCTCGTGCCCGATTGGGAGAAATATGATATACATGCGCTGGCCTCTGTTTTGAAAGTCAGCATTTTTCGTTCAGAAGTCGTTGATTACGTATTTCTTGGATAATGTGTGCTTTGCTCACTTTTATTTTACAGTAAAATCCATCCTAATCTAACGGTCATAACATGCATAACTTTTTCCAGTTGTTTGCTTCTGTAAATCAACATTCTTTGCAAGTGCTAAGACGCTGACTGGTTTTTAAAGAACATTTTGGGCCGATAGGCCCCAGCTTTCTTATGAGCTAAGTAGTCTACAAGTTGTAGATTCCGCGCGCATCTCTCTGAAAATCTACAGTTATTAGGAAATAAGTAGCTTTGGCAAGAAAGAATTTAAGCGATGATGGCTTAAATTCTAAGCTTGTAAGATAAAAAATTTGGGCTTGAATCAATTCTTGGTTAGAGATTCGGCTGGCCCTTTTCAAGGCGCTGCTTTTCTAGTTTCTTCGTTAAAGAAATTTAAGCATCTAAGTGGAAAGGCGATGATAGTTTGACGTAAATTTTTTAGAAGCAGGAAGTGTTGACCGAAATAAAAGTTGGAGTTTTTTTTTCAAACATAGGTTTTGCATGTGATATTCTGTTGATCATATTGATATTTCCTAGAATTCTGTTTTTAGGACTACTTCAGGAATATCCCCGGCGGGATTTTACAAGTCCGTAACTATAATCTATGGATTGAAGAGGTCGTGGATGAACCGAACCATGAGAAAAAAAGTTTGTTTCATTTGAATCGTTCGACTCGGGGTTACCATAGCTTCGTAATCGTGGTCCAACACGCAATAGACTCCACTTCCCTGTTAATAGAGTAATAGAATAGTTATTAACTTTGCACACTCTAAGGATAGATTTTGCTCCATCATCTCAAGGATATATGGAAATTTCACAAAACCCTAATTCGATTTTCAATTTGTGTAGGAATAAAATTTTTTAGTTGTGGGGGATATTGCAGGGGCAGATCGTCATAGCCATTTGCGATTCGTGCAGGCTGGAATGGCCCAGAGATTTTAGCAACCTCTCCGTGCTCACCCTACTCAGCGCCATCGTGTCGAGTACTCTTTCGGTGTCAGGAAAATGAGGAACGTTTATTTCATAGTGTTTAGCGTTCGATACCCTTTCTCAGCTCTCAGCGTGAGGCTGGGTAAACTCAAAAGTAGCTTGCTAGTCCATCCCATAGTAGACATGGAGCTTATTTGTTGAGGCGACTCCTAGCCTCCTCCCACAAGCTTGCCGATCACCCGATTGCAAAGTTTTAGCCGTATCGATTCTTGGAATATAACATAATCCGCATAAACGAGAACACACTCACGCACGCATCCATGAATAGTATTCGTAATTACAGAAGCAAGCTGCGAAATCGGTGCAGCTCAAACAGAGAATTCATCCTTTAGATCCATCTGCGTCTCAGAAAAGCAATGACGCTTTTGGTCGGCTGTCAACCTCCCACTCGCCAACTGTGGACACGCCGCGTTGAATCGCAACTAACTGGCATAAGATCCCTCTATTACGGAGATCTGCGTCATTCATTGTATAGGTGCTCTCAGTGTTCAGAAGGCCGTTTAGGGACGATTTAATGGGATCGAGGCACGTAAAAAAACACGAAAGAGACAGACAAATACACCTCGACTATCGTACCATACCATGCAGAAACCGAATAACACCGTGGTTAGATAATGAACGAGTTTTTTTCATCACACATAAGAGTTAGATCACAAACAGAGGTGTCCAAGAACATGAGACTATACACAAGGAATATAGCCGATAGGAAGAACTTGGAGCGAAACGGAAAACATGTGAGAGGAGCAAATAGTAGAACGATAACCTTATGCCGCCGATCAGATGTGCCGGCTCATGGACTGTATGTATTGGTTTCAATGCGCATTTCGATTGCGCTCCAACTACAAGCGATTCGATTGCCCTCACGCTATAGTGGTCGCGGTGGTGAAAGCAAGTGTTAGAAACGAAAAACACATTATGATGTTAGGGAACTAAAAACGTTTCATGAGCAGCGTCATTTAGGGGTTATTCTACGAACCAGTGAACAATGACTGATGGTCAATTAGGAACAAGTTGGGAATCTATAATCTTTTGTTAGCATTAAATGCCTTTACAAGAAAACCCTAGCGTACTTACAACCATCATCTCAGATTCGGAGAATTCTACTAATCAGAAAACAGAATACAAATAAGCTATTGGGGGTATTATTGTTTGAGTAGACAATACATGTAGACAATGTTCTATCAAACTTGATGGAAAGAGAAATTGAACCGACCTCCAAAAAAAAGAACTTGTCCGAACTTGGAAAACAGTGCAGAAAGGCAACAAATGATCGTCTTAATGAGAAAAGAAGAGCAGTTATGGTCAAAGCTGCAGAGACTTGGATAAGCATTCGTAAAGCCCACTTAAGCTTCCCCAAATACAAAATCAAGATGACTGCACTCCGGTACTCTGACGGAACTGTTACAGATTCCAGAAAGGTAACGGAGAAAATCACTCAAACGGAGAAAATCACTCACGATTACTAGTCGGACCTCTTCAGTAGCCACATCCTCTTGCCCTCATATGAAATAGAGGATGGAGTTGTCGTACTACCGGTTCTCATCTCCGAAATCCGGCATTCTAGTTCGTTAGTGAAGAATCGAGACAATATCAGCTCTACACACGATAAGATCTGAACCCCTGAAGAACCTTTTGTAAGTCCTCATAAACACGCATGTTTGGCTCTTCACATGTTACCTGCCTGAATGCGAGGTTCCTACTCAGTGAAAAACCAGCAAACCGCCGTGCCACTGTTAAAGAATGACCTACACGATATGGGCAATTATCGCCCAATCTGCTTGGTGCTTGTGGTCAAAAATCTTTTTATTCAAGTCATCCTAAACAGGACTGACAGAATACTGGACGAAGGACATCCATGTGAGCAACAGTGTTTCGTGACGGATTCAGGAGGGTTGACCACATCCACACGTTAATAAGACTCGCTGATGCATCACATTAGTACATAAGACATCGCTCTTTCTCTCTCTTTTATCAATTTAAGGGATTTGACTCAGTTGAGAGGGAAGAAGTCACGCAAGCCCTTTATAGTCAGGGAGACCCTTCTCACTATATAAAGATTCTTCTTCAGCTTTACGAAAACTTCGCAACCAAGATGTCACCATTCTACAACGATATTGGCATCAACATCAAAACTGGAGTTACACATGGCGATATCATAGCGGCAAAATTTCTTACCATCACCCTTCAGAACGACTTGCGAACATTGAAATGGGATAATGTGGTAGCGAAAATCGATGGTCGACAATTGCACCATCTTCGCTTTACTGATGACATCGTTCTTATAACAACAAACATTAGCCAAGCGGAACGAATGCTGGCCGACTTTGATAAAGCTTATGAAAAGATTGGTCTTCGACTAAATCTCACAAAAAACGATGTTCATGAGGAACGGATTGGTTTCGCATGCCCCATTCGTGAATGTCCCACTCAACGGAACAAATATCTCCGAATGCTCCAGTTACGTCTATCTAGGTCGCGCAATCAACACGATGAACGACTTAGCCTCAGGGTTAGGCAGCAAGAGGCGAGAGGTTTGGGAACTTTCAAAAGCATCGACAATATCGTAAAGAGAACAGAGAACACCCGGTTGTTTACTCACGTTTTTCGGCTGCACGATTTCTCCTGCCTTAACGTATGCGTCCGAAACATGGACGCTATATAAGCAGGATTAAAGAGCGTTCAGAGTTATTGAACGCGCCATCGAAAGGACGATGTTGGAAGCCTCCGGTGTAACGAAAGTGAGCGAGGGGATCCGAAGCTCCAATTACGTCAACGATCAAAAGTGAAAGAAAACGCTCTATATGCCAAATTGTTATAGATAAGGTGGGCATGATACCTGATGCGAATGAGCGACGGCTTATGCACAGAAGCTGGTTCTGACTGGATTCCTCTGGATGTCAAACGTACAGCAGGAAGACTACCAATCCAACGGTCAGAGTTCTTCATGAAAGCGCTAAAAAGAAAAATATGATGCTCAACGAGTTCCCAGAGTGAGCAGAACACATTGGATTACTCTCGTATGCGACACGGAAAAACACAAGATTTACTGGCACTTGCTCAGTCACTCGACTATCAGCAAGACGGCAGTTGATAAAGATGATGCTGTATTAGAAGAAAAAACCTGAAGTGAAGAAAGATATACAGTGAAATCTAGCAAATCAGCATTAAGCAATGAAACAAGCAATCATTGCACTTTTTTGCCTTCAAAGTTAATTGTACTATTCCTTGCATATATCAACGTGGGGCTCTTCTTTGAAGATCTCCCAGCGAGAAACTAATTACAGGCGTCTTTATATTACTGCAGTATTGGCATACACTTTTACTACAGTAATATAGTGTCGTATAGTGTCAACGAGTAGAAAACAGTAGAGCCCTTTTCCGATCCATATTATCGTGGATTATTAACAAAAACGAGAGTAGTAAAAAAGGCTTTTTTTTGGCTAAAAGGCACTATAGAGCTGGGATACTTGATTGGAGCGCGCTCTTCTCCATCGGATTACAATCGGTTCGAATCAGTTCTGCTGACGAAGGCGTCGGAACGCTTGCAGAATGAAACTGTTACACCTGCCTTGTGATAGATAAATAATTAAAAGTGTTATTGATTATTTGTGCTTATGTTAAACTGTGGTGGTTTCTTTGCAGATTATTGCGTGCCGTAATCTCCTCACTCGTCTTCCGACGTCACACCGTATCCTTCTTGCAAATTTACTCGAATTGCTCAACAGGATCGCTTGTTCTCCTAGTTCCAAGATGAGCGCTGAGGCGCTTTCTTTTTGTCTAGGGACTAAGTATTCTTGATCCTTTTGGTAGGTGTTCGTCTTTTAGCTCCTTTATTTTACATAACTGGCTGAAAATTAGTGAGATGGAAACCGGCGTCTCAAACAGTTGTGGCGTTCCTCCCATTTGTTTTAAATTTTGACTTTCGAAGCACTATACATAGCCATACTTTAGTCCATGATTTGCTCGTGTTTCTTTTGTCGACCACACAAGCAAATAGTGTGAGATGGCTTGCTACAAGTTATAGATATGAGGTGTTCCATCACCACTTGAAGACCTACATTATCTATAAGGCCGTTGAGAATCTTAAGGCCTGTGGAAGTTTACAAAACGTTGCAGTCCTTTGCCAAGCACTTTACACTGTTCTGTTTCGGTCCGAAAGAAGTAGACAAATGCAGCCGTCTCTCTCCGATAAGCAGCATAAGATACGTGAATATATTTAGTATAAGGGCATATGCTTTATATAAATCACAATGTCGTCACTTTTTATTCAATGCCAGTTTTTTTTTATAATGGAAGAGAAGTAGGTGGAATATAATCATCACAGCAACCAACCACATTGTGATTTATACAACAGCTTCAGCTTAACTGGGTTTAATGCCGATTTGTGCTCCCTAGATCATTCCCGTTGTGGGTGATTGCTGATAGCACCTATAGGTTGATAACACGGCTGAGAAGAAGGCGAAACGAAGGGCTCGCTTGGTGTGGTGGTGAACGCGTTATTCACCGGAAAGGCTAATAGCCTATTCGTTCCCCCATAGCAGACACCAGGGACCTGGAGTCTTGCAAATATCTCGGCATCATTATGGTTATGCTCCGTATATTTCGTTTTGTTTTCATTTTTTATATAGCCGCTCTAGCGGGTCAGCAAAGGCTGCCGAGTCTTCCTTTGGAAGGTGGGAAAAATCTACTGGTTCGCGAGCTTAGGTTATTCTGTGGTTATGTTACAGTTTGATTTTCGATTTTGCGGAAATATGAGAATGTTTGAATTCGGAATGAGGGACAGTAAGATGTGGGCGAACAGAGACTGTACGATACTTTTTTACAGATTTTTACCTAGTTCTTTCTTTTTCGCTTTTTCAGTCCAACCACTAAAAAAACGGAAAGAAGATTCCATTACTCGTCGAATTCCTGATTCTTCATGCGTTTGAAGTGATACCTCCAGAATTCAGCACTGATCGTGTGTTTCCCACTCTGTGTCCGGTATGTCTTCCTAAATTTTTTCGCAATATTGTCGATATTTTCTGACTGCTACAATTTATGAGACCATATAATGTTCTTGAAAATGTGGGAAGAAAAACAGAGTCGTGGAAACACTTTTGACTTCTTTTTTGATCATTGCACACTTTGTTCTCAAAAAATGATCCAGATCTTTATTAAGAGGTTATTAAGACCGTTGTACCACAAACTAAAGGATAAAGCTCTCGGCGTTGATCAATCCTGGAGGGATGGGCCGTGCATTCGACTTCATTAGGTATCGTTGGAGGTGATTGAATGCATATCTTGTCTTTGCAATGACTCGCGGTGGTCTACCCATGTATTGAGCCAGTGCTGCTATCCTCCCAAAAAAGTCTGGTACCAATTTTCAGAACCCGGAGAGATGGAAAGCTTGCTGAGTCACGGGCACTGAAATCGATTCCACGTGTTTGTTCCAGCGCGCCTCCGACCACTGCGCCACGTGTTGTACCAAAGTCCGATATATATATATATATATATATATATATATATATATGTGGAGGATGTAATTTTCCATACATTGCCTCTTTAACCAGCTTAGGAAACATCTGGATGCGATGTTGTGCAGTTTTATAGAGTCGTCACTACTGATGAGCGGTTGATGCGTTTGCCTTTAGTTTGTGTCCGATCTCATCAACTAGCCACAGATTCATTTCACCTTAATAGGAAAGTCAATAATACCAAGGAAGAGTGGAATTGGCCCAATGTTCGCCACCAGGTAATGGCTACGCTTCTATGTACGGGAATTTTTGGTCCTAGGTCTACGAAAGTCTTTCGAAGACTCATCACTTGAAGACCTACAGTGTGAGCTTTCAGTTATTGTAAGCGACATGTCTTTTGTCGAAAACTGCAAATAAGCCAGTGGATTGGTTGTTAAAGTTCTCTGTAAGAAGCGAATTACCACTGTTCATTTTTGAAGCATTTGAATGGCTTTGATATTGCGGAACACCATCTGTAGAGCCTTTCAATTTTCTTCTTCACTTCAATGGATACAAAAATGAAACCCGTCAAACGTCGTTGGAAATATGAAAGGTTTTGTAAATCATCTTTCCTTGTGTGAGCTACTCTATTCCAATTCGTTCAGCATCTTTGTATTGTAACAACTCCACCCTATTTTGAGACTTGTCGAAAAACCTTCAAGTTGTTGTCTTGGTCGTCTTCGCCCATCTTTGCATGTTTCCGTTGCTATGTGTATTTGCGGAGTCCTCAAGAAGTAGCATCCTTCGATGGTAGGCTTAGTCCGAACTCATCAGAGCTTCCTATTAACTGAAAGATCATAGAAAGACTTTGAAATGATTTGGATTTGTTACGCACACTCGATATCGAAAAAGTGCAAATTGGTCGTAAAAAATGCATGTTTAATTAGACTCAACAATTTGCACGCATATCCTTACAAATTAGTGTAACAAGTTGAACCTAGTGGGTTACAACGCTGCTAACCTGCTAACTGCATCACCTACTTCCATCGTTTCTACTCATTCAGTGTTCCTTTTTTCGGAATAATGCTTTGACCTTCTTAGGATTTAGCAAACAGAATGCTCGAAATTTCCGTTTTCGATTCAGATCGACCGCAACGCTAACCATTTGTACAGTTCGGTATCGACGTACTCGGGACGACGAAGGATCTCCACAAACGCCGACTATCGAAGAAGTGGGAGATGATGGAGGTGAGGGAGGTGTCGACAGTGAAAGCATAGGATGGTTGGGCGACTTCAGAGGAACAAACACTCGGGAATCCTAGTAGTGGGTTGTTCACAATGTTAGCCTGAGAGTGTAAGAACGTTACCAAAAATAGTTTTTTGACCTGCTTAAGTTAAAATCCAGTAGTATTTTCGTTGGGCTAAACGTTTCAGCTGTTTCTTTACACTGGGATGTGCTTTTTTGGATGGTATCACTTCACTGAGGGCGCGTGTGGGGCGTAGTTGTCGGATGCGCCGTGCAACATACACGTGGAATCAGTCCTTGCGCCCATGGCCCACCAATCCTTTCATCCCTCCGGGGTCGGTAACTTGATACGAGAATGGTCTGGGAGGATAGCAGCACTGGCTCGATACATCGGTAGGCCACCGTAAGTTATTGTAAGGGCCGGATATGCATCCAGTCATTTTCAAACGATGCTTAATGAAGTCGAATGTATGGCGCATCCCTCGGGCATTGATCAACGCCGAGAGCTTTGTCCTTTATCCTTTTATCACTTCATTATACATAATACGTCTACATAGGAACAACACAAAGAGGACATCGCAATTTTGGTCGCTGATTTGTGCATAACTGGTTACTTCGTCTGATTTGTAACCCATCAGTAGAATTGCTAAAGATGCAAGTTGTTTAGTGCTTCAAAATTTAGCTCCTTTAGTGTGACATTAGTCTTCGTTATAAGAGTTTTTCTTTTGGAACGTAACTAAAATTATCGTTTTTATCGAATCTGCCCACAGTGAACAGTGCAAGTGATGTTCTTCTTCCAGAACTATCGCTCTCATTTCTAGAAGTGATCAACGAAGATGACGATGTTAGTTGCATTGTGTTTCCATTTTTTTTTCTTTTGTTCGGACAAAAAAAATCATGGCATTAAGAAAAGTTGCAGCTTTCTTCCTTTTGTTTCAACTCCTTTGTTTTCCAAATTCCCCCTGAAAGAACCACGTTCTATAAACATGAGGAGCCTAACAATTCTGAAACCTGACGAACGTTTTACGTCGCTTTCATATTCTTCTGGCACCGATTCTGCACCGATTCTCCAGTTACAATTTGCTTTCATTTCCGCGGAAGGATAAGAGAGAGAGAGAGAGAGAGAGAGAGAGAGAGAGAGAGAGAGAGAGAGAGAGAGTTCAAGACCATGGATGATCGAGCTCAGATTAAAAACTATTTTCGTTATTTATGTGCTTCGTAATTATCACACTCCTAGACAAATGACATAGCCCAACTACTTTTACAGTCACTGGGATCATGTAAAATTGTGGGTAGTGTAGACCAAAATCCCATTTCAAAGAAGAGATAACAAATAACAACTTCCACATTGATGCTTTGCGATGATGCATTCCACTCCACTCAACATAGTCAAGGTGCATATTGTTCACAGTGACTTATAGTAACCCCCTGGAGGGAAGAACGGTTTGGCTATTTAGCGACAAAGGGTGAAACCAATGACCTTACCGTACTGTGGGGCGCCTATAGCCACTGTGCTACACGCTACCTTCTATTACGTAAAGAAATTAAATTCTGAATACTTGTACGTAGAGTTTGGAAGTCCCTTTTAGAATGAAATTTTGTACTGCGATATCGATTATAACGTATTCTTATCCTCTCAGGCGTTGACGGTTTGAACTCCCCCTCTTAGCCATTTATGGCAAAATTTTTATAGAAATTACTTTTTGATTCTTCTGTAGAAGCGGACCATGATTGCCACTGGTAGTTCAAAATTATCGAATAAGCAAATAAATGAAACAAAAGCGGAAGCATTTTCTTCCGTTCTTCGTGTTCTTCCGTTTTTTCTTATTTATATGACACGAGTTCATATCGTGAGGCCTGCAGCGCTTCTTTATTCGGTTTGTTTTCTTTCATCCGTTGTCCACGATAGCATTCGAGCCTATTCAAGCGTTCATATGCTAGTTAAGGGCAGTGTCTACTTTTCCGAGTGTCACACGTAGAGTGGATTTTCGTTTGAACACCGAGAAAGCTTTATTGGAGCAATCCCAGAGCTTTGCCATTAATATCTGCGGGCCTTCGTGAATCGGAAAGAGCTTCTTCCTGACAAATTTCGTACCAAATTCCGGATCCCAGAAATATCTGCTTCTTTGGTCTAAAGTGGAATTGAACCAGCGATCATGCGCATATTGTAGTGCGGTAGCTTTAATGACTGCTGTTCCCACTTCCCAGTAGATTGCACAAATTTTAAAATCTATTCACTAAATTATGACAGACACATTGCTCAGGTAAAGACTAAGTATGGTTCTGCTGTTCTCATATCGACATCATCACTGTTCTTCAATTTCAAGGATGAAAAACCAATGAAGGATCTTCATAAATTTTCGGAAAGAAGCTGTCGGAATCGACACCGCTCTCTATTCGACATGCGAGCGTACAACGCGTAACGTTGAAACACAGAAACCCACTGTTCTTATACATCCGTACACTCGGATCCCCTGTTGCAAGAGCCTATCTTCCCAACGATAGCAGGTACTACACTCGTTACCAAATATACTCCCTAGGTTATTTATAGAAAACATTTCTCTGGATGTTTATTCGATTGTTAATACGGTACTTTTGAAAGTGATTAAAAATGCGCTCACAGTGAGAAGCACAATAATCGTAGCACTGTAGACCAGAGCTATAGAAGTTCATACGAAGGTCAGAAGTCTGTACCAGTACCACGTATAGATTTCACAGTGGCGTATAAAAATTTGGAGTTCACCAAAACGTAAGCGTCTTGATGACTTTCGAACTCTAGTAGTAATGTAGATCTGTCAAAATGAGTTTAGCTGTACTCAGCTATGATTTTCAATACCGCTCCTTCTCAAAAGCCGACCAAAGAGAAAGGAAGTTGGCATTACTGAAATCTTGCTTTTCTTCAACACGACTTCCTATTGTCGCAACGAAAAGAGGTCAACAGCGATCCAGTAGAGAAGAGCGGTTTGACCATGTGATGTGTTTTGTTTCGTTATATTGCTCTCCACTGTAAAACCCTCATCCAAAGTTAAGAGTAGAGCTCGCTTTATTATTAGTTATCATGGATCGCCTTGTTTGTCATTATGAACTCAGGCAGCTCCATATCTTATTTCTTTTTCTGCAACGTTCTCTTCTAAAGATTATCATGGCACTATTTTGCAGATGAAATAAACAATGATGACTTTAGAAAAGTTATCATCCTCTCTGAACAACTTCTTCAACTCAATGTATAGTACTGTAGTCTCGCATTTGTCGTAGCTTACAAATGTAGCGTAGGTGAGGACATCGTCAAGGTCGACGTTAGCATAGCACTGAGGCGTAAGCACCATCTCTAGAAATATCATATTACATTGTCAGAATGTGATTGCGGTCTTTTTACTGAAGGAGATTCGTGGCTGCGAGTACTGTATCTCAATTATTAATGGTATGCTTAAATCGCAAATTTCGTCATTACAATTTTGCATATTAATTTCTCAGTTGTCAAACATGAAAGAGACCACTACTTGCGACCTATATCACAACAGATATTACTATAGAACGCGGGGATCGAGGTACACCGTTTTTTTAGAACGTCTTCGGAGCCTTCATAATAACCATTTGAATGTCGAGTGCAGATCGCTGAGGCTTCGTCAATTGTTCTTGGAATCTGGAAGGACGAAACAATTGCGTCAGTCGGGCATGTCGCTGCGAACTCCAAGTAAGGTGCTAAGCATCGGACCTCTTAGTGGTTAGTGCAGAGGAAAGTTTTCTGGGATTCTTTCAATCATCTTTTATTTTAGATGACCAGTTTAAGAATAACCCACCAACCAAGGGGATGACGGGCATGACAAGGTCATTATCTAAACGCGGTGAAAAAAATACCGTGCAAAGAGATGTTCAAAGGTATCATCTCATTTGCATTTTAGACATGACTTCTTCCTAAGCGTTTTTTTTCTTTTAGAATTTGTAAATGCTGTGACTCGAATAGTTAAGATTACTTAAGTTGTTTAAAGGGAAAGCTGTTCACAGGAAAATAAGTGATGTGTTAGATAGATGCATTGTTTAAGTCGTTGTAGTTTTTCTCGAAGACCGCTGACGATGTTTCAGAGCAGCATCGATGAAAAGCGGACAACCTTGTGAGCCATGTGTCGGAATGGATTCGTTAGAGGTCAACTGGAGTGTGCGACAACTGAGAGCGCTCTTTCAGGATGCAACAAGACCATCCATAAATGTGGATCCCACAACTAGTCAACTTGCGAAGCACTAAAATCCGTTTCTCTTAGCTCATCAATAGTAATGGTCTTTTGTTTACCAAATGTAGAACGACCAGAAATGGCCGTAACTATTGATATCGGCAGAAATCTAGATGTTCTTTTAAGGCTCTACCATCAGATATCTGCTTATCCATTGTTACACCATTCCCTTCAAATTTCGTCACACCGTTAATTTGTGCTTGCGATTGACTTTATGCTAAGTTACTCCTAACCTGACTGTTTTCAATATATTCAATAAACGTTATTTTATTACGATCGTTCCCAGTATATTCCTATGATACAATATGTTTCTGTAGCGTTAAAGAATGTTGCATAAAGGATAAAGGATAAAGCCCTCGGTCGTAGGGATGGAAGGCCTGGTGGGCCATGGGCGCATGGATCGATTCCACGTGTGTGTTGCATGGCGCCTCCGACCACTGCGCTCAAAAGAATGTTACATAGAGCAGTAATTCCATGTTCGTTCTAACTACTGGATAGCAGTGTAATAAACATCCCATTATTACCGATAAGCATAAGGGTTTGAAGGAAATGCTGCTACATAGGCAAAAAGCAATAACTTTTGATTTCACATATACACCCACTGGAACGCCACCATTGCCCTTTTGCGATGTAGTAAACTTCTATTTTTATTTCGTTTTTTGCATAACCAGGAATCACATGTTGACCTCCGCATTCATTATTCCTTAAGGTCCTCAGACTTGTTTATTGACTTCACTGCTGCATAAGGATCTTTGGTCTCCGTCTCCGTCATCATTGATCGAGGATCGAGCTGCTTTTCCTTGAATTCTAGAAGTGATGCGTTAGGACGTTCGTGGATCTTCACCGTAGGAGGTAGTCGTCAACCGTTACGAGTTGTAGTGTGGAGAGAAGCTCTTCCCACATAAATGTGGTGTCAATTTTACAAATTTTGAGGGGATGGGAGACTTTGATGCTCAGTGAGGGCGTCGAATCAAAGTTTTAAACGACAAATCTACCACTGAGAAATCCGCGACAGTGTTCTGCACTACGTCATGTTTTCAACGACACTCTGAGAATGACAAATATTTCTGTTTTATTCTTGACATCAATTCCAATGGAATTAGTCTTAGCGAGTTGATTCCATTCTCAAGCGATCATGCAGGATGAAGTTTTTCTTGTTTTTGCTTCGAACTTTTTGAACTGCAACAAACAAAAGTGCTTGCCTTCCTCATAAAAATACATGTAACCGTAAAACAAATTGCGAACTTGTTTGATTCAATGGTGTAGTAAACCCTAAACCTCAACTAAGTAGTGATGGAAACATATGGCCTTTGTTTCACAGACGCAGATCAAATCGGCCTTGGTAAAAACTGGACACGTAGAATAACAACCAGTCTTCGTAGCCTTCTGTTTAGTTTTCTGTAACCAAAACGCGTAAGAGAGCGCAGCAAGTCCAGCACTAGGTCTTGGTTCCGTATAATAGGCGAATGGTTCTGGATCAATCTTGCTCCATGCCAAGATTCTTACACCTCTTCTCGTTCAGAAACCCAGTACCCGATTCGTGTGGGGTCGGTCGGCCTTCTCCGATCCGCAAAAGTTGGCGACCTCCTACGATGAAGGTCAGGGGAAAGTCATAGCATGGCTATCTTAGGAACCGAAGGGAATGTACTAAAAAAGCGTTCAACCATATTCATGCAGAAGATAGAAAATCCATAAGCAGTAGCTGAACTCATAAACAAAATGTGAAAACCTCAATATACTATGGATGCGAAGAAGTGCTGAGATTAGCCCAAAATTTGTGATGTTAGCTGAGGAAAAATAAAAAATAAAAATTTGCGGAGTTACGAATTTGACAGTAAAGAACCCAACTATGGAAGACCACTGATAAGTCGGACATAATCTCCAAATAATTCACGTAAACGAGAAACTGGAACAGTCACGTTGTGGTTCAGTGCATAGACAAGGTCGCGGTGTGGCGCAAAGGATAGCGCGCATGCTTACGGAGCAGGAGACTGAAGGATCGAGTCCTACCGTACTCGAAGGACTCTGCTTCTGCTGTGCATTCTTGCGCAGATGCAATCTGGAAGGAAATAGGAGAATCACTCTTTTCTTGATGAGCAGACACGAGGGTGTTAAGAACAGAATTTCTTCAGAACCATACTGGCCGACTTTTCGGCGGTTTCGTCATTTTCAGAGTTCGAAAAGGTCAAATTTACGAGCAACCTACTCAGTCTAACACTTTCATAACCTCAACAGAACAACCGCTTGCAGTGACTGGAGTACCTTAAGACGCCAGCTAGTTCGTATCCGATTATATGACCGCTCATGCGAAACGGAAAAATTACATGGTCTGCTCTAACGGTTCAAATGGTGATTGCATGAGAACGGTATGGTATATCTAATTTCTCTAAAGAATGCTGTACATTAGCAAAACGGGTAGATTCCCCTATGTGCACATAAAAATGACACCTAGTTGGAAAACTCAAAGTAAAACAAAGCACTCTAAGAGTCATGTATAGATCACAAACGTATAACAAAGAAGACTTTCCAGGAAAAGACAGTGTCCTCGCACAGCTGACAATTTGACTCTCCAAGGCTGTGAAGAAGGTGGTACCGTCGAAACATCGGCCAGTATTGCACTGAATACATGTTGTTGTAAATAACCACATATCTACTTATCAAGAAAAACTGAATTATTTGATCAATATCGAGGTTGATCAATGGTCGGTTTTAAGAGTCATCATAATCAATTCGAGAACCAGATTAGAGGAACAGTGCTAGGCTACGTGGCCGCGTGGCGCAATGGATAACGCGTCTGCCTACGCAGCAAAAAGATTGCAGGTTCGAATCCCTGCCGTCGTAGAGATGTCTTGCCCTAGCCGCTGTTTTTCGCGTCGGCGTAATCTGCAAGGAATCCTTGGAAACTATTCGAGATACAGAAACTGGAAGTGTGATGAAACGTCAAATGGTTGCCAAAATGCAGGTTGGCACAGTGGATAACGCGTCTGTCTACGGAGTAGATGCTCACAGATTTGAATCCTACCGTTGTCGAAGCATCTGTGCCCGTCGCCCTTTCTGGCGAGAACCAGAAATTCGAAGATCCATGACATGTGAGGGTTCACGCCCTACTTACGCCGCTGTGGTCAGTTTTTTGTTCTAGTGGTTGCTTTTATTAATCATTTCATTAGCGAGTCCAGACTATATAGTTGTAAGCTTTCATTTCAAATAATTGCGTGGTGCCTTTTATTTTTTGTTAGTGTTTTTGTAAAATGTTTAGATGCATTCTTCAAACGTGTGAACTTAGTCAGTACTTTGTGAGTGGTCTTTTTCGACACACCTATTGAAACTTTCTGCAAAGTCCTTTCTACAAACCTGAAAAATTACTGATGAGGGAGTTTTCATCTGTCATGAGGAAAACCTGCTTTGGCGCAAATGAGATCTGGAAGGTCCTCTATGTTGTTGAGGGAGAAGCAGTAACGAATAATCATGTCAATCATGTGACGCCTCCTTGTATTCAATGAGCCTATGTAAAGTATAAGTGGGAGGTGGGGCTAGAGCAGTGACAGTGAAGTCGTTCAATATGCTCAACGCCCCCGTTTCGAACTCACATTGGCACGGCCAAGCGTTCCATCCCTCTGGGTTCAGGAAAACGGTGTCAGTCTTGCGTAGACTTAAGCAGCTAGCTCAAACACAAAAACGTTTGGGAAATGCCTGTGAGGAAAGCCTGTACGTCAGATTACAGCTAAACCATGTTTCAAGGAGTATACACCTTGCCCAGAATTCAAAGATATTCATGAAGAAAACCAAGAATTCTTCAACAGCAGCCAAATGCACATGGTCATTTGAGTATATTCGAGGAATATGGATTAGAGGCAACGTTCAAATGCAAGAAGTTCTGGAATCCTACGTGATGTGGAATCACGCAGCGCAAAAGTAAAGAAATATTAAAGGTATACTTAAACACCAACTTCATACCTGTTGTGACGCCATTCTACAACATTGTCATCGACGTAAAAGAGGAATTAGAGCAACTCTTACTACGTCACCAAAGGTATTAACACGTGTCAGCAAATGACGCACCGACTGCCACAGGGACAACTGGCCGCCATGAAGCAGATCGTACTGGATAGCAATCGACCAGCATCCGTCCTGGATAAAAAGGCACCGCCAAATGAGGCTGCCAATTCGAGCGGTGCACCCTCCACCTAATTCGACCCGATACGACAACGAAGACCCACATCGAAAGAAGAAACAACTGCGGAGCATCGACTCGGCTCAACCCGACTCCGAAGAAAGCGAAGGCGCCGAAACGTTAGCTGAATAAAGGCTTTTTATACCAACCTCATGTCATCGCAATCATCTAGAAAATTACTGATATTCACACCGACTCTCACGAACAACACATGAAAACAGGAATAACAGAGGCATGAAAGTTGGTAGGAAGCAGAATGCCACCTTTTTGCTGACGATATTTGTGTTGCTTAATAACATCGAGCATTAGCACGGGAGAACGGATGCTAACTGACAAGGAAAATGCCTTAAGAAAGTGGTTTTCAGTTCGACTGATTTTTCCCTGGACAAGGGCTTAAGGAGCTGAAGAAAAAAACTTAACGGAAAGGTGTACCATAAAAGTAGGTGATACAATGCAACCGATTCGAATCTGCGATCTTTCACGTGTTATTGTGACCCTGCCCTCGAATACTGGGACGCCTAATGAACAAAACGAAGGATTACTCAGGACTATGAAACGCGCTTTTAAAGGGATACTGCCAGGCGTTCTCTGTGCAACTGAGGGTGCAAGTTCCAGCTTCGACCTACGTTGACCATCAAAGAAAAGAGATACTGTAGTATACGCTAAAGTGTTGAGAATCCCACGGACTCGAGATATGGTGGGTCTTAACGACAACTGATAGACAAGGAATGCTACGGATCGGGTCCCATGGGACTTTAAACGCATCCTACAGGAAAATCCTGGCAAAAACATGTGCCAGGCGGCGAGTCCGTACGGAGAGCGGAGCCCAGTGGGCTACTATTGCACATTACAGGAACAAATATGGGGTGTGCACTGGCGCGTACTCGATTCACTCATTATCCAACTAGAGGACAGATAACGAGTGACAATGACTCATCTGAGTACGCACAATGTGTGTCTTCGCCACTGATCTCTTACTATTCAAAGAAGAACAATGAATTCAGGCTCACATCGTACCGTGCAGTTAAAACAGGGTAGTTAGAAATTCCAAGAAACTTTCTCTTGTTGTTTCACTATAAGTGCAAGCGCATTTGTTTATTCTTCTTGCTTTTATCATTGCCATAACTGTTTCTTGCCAGTGATGTAAAATGGAGCGCGTGTAGCGCAGTGGTCGGAGACGCCTTGCAGTACATATGGGATCGATTCCTGCGCCCCTGACCCACCAAGCCTTCTATTCCTCCGGGGTTTGCAAATTGGTAGCTGACTTGTCTGGGAGGATAGCAGAACTGGCTCGACACATCGGTGGGCCACTGCGAGTCATTGTAAAGTTCAGATATGCAATCAGTCACCTCCAAACGATGCTTAATGAAGTCAAATGCATGGCCCCTCCCTCAAGGATTAATCAACGCCGACAGCTTTACCCTTTTTATGTAAAATGACTAAAAAGGTAAGAACGATGATAAATGAGGCCACCAGTGCTACCTAATTCTATTGAGATGGTAGATCAGATTTGTTAGGCTAGGTTATTGTAACGAACGATCTGTACCGTGAGAGAAGTGAACCAACAAATCAATGGTCTGCTCTTCACAACGAAATTGTATTGGATGGATGGAGGACAATGGGTTCGAATGGCCAAAACACGTATTCACAACGATGATCTACTCCAACCAATTGGACTCAGAACTACCTCGAAGATCAGCGCAGAATGGATATAACTACGCTGAAGACACGACTTGAACGAATCCAGCTCCGAGGATGACGCTGTCACCGGAACGTCATTCTCAATAGAGTTTCGTCACCACCGTTCAACTCTGTCAATAAAGCAATACATTGGAAAATTACAATACAACATCTACTCGATTGCATTTCGTCATACAACTACTGCAAAGAAGAGAAACCCGTACTGCATAATACGCCTAGGCATCAATGCGCTCCAATGCAGATGGCGAATACGATGGCCGTCCTTTAGTTTTCCATTGAAAGCACTTATTTACGCGGATACGTGATGAAGTTCGTTGCTCGTGGTTTCACATATGATTTCCACTTATGATGTTCTGCTACGGTTTCGTATGTACTCACATCATTTTGTCTTTACTATTGCAAATGAGGAGTGTTGAGTGGAAGAAACGTGATCATCTATCTTAAGGTTATGAATCAGCGGTACTCGAGCACATCGCCACGACGTGACCCATTACTGTCTAGCAGAAAACCGAACGTAATCTTAGAAGTGGCTGTTCAGGTGTGTAATATCGTTTCATTTGATAATCAATGTAAGGGGTTTATTTATACTTGCTTACTTGGATACTTGGGTTGCCCGTCTTTACTGGTTGTGCGAGCCACAGCATAATTTACATTCTCCGGAGATTTGCTCGTTTATCCGTCGTGGTTCTCTGGAGTCCTGAGGACAGCCTTGCCAAAGTCTGCCCAAGTCGTTACCACCACGGGCAGCCGCCCTCCTTGTGGATCAGAGGGAGATTTGCCACCATGCGACTAGTTTGATACCAGGACAGTAGTGGATCCTGGTATTGGTCTACCCTTGGCTGGGTTTCCTGTTGGAGACGCCGGACTCCCTCAGCTTGGGAGACTGTGCTGAGGAGACGAATCTATCGCTGTACATCGCAGCCCGACACCGAGGAACACCACCCAGCCACGATGAGGCGGTAAACTGTTGGAAGGGAGCTTATTTATGCATGGTATGTAAGCATTTTCGAGCGAGAAAAAGGAGCAGTTTATGTTATCCTTCCCTAGAATGGCAGACATTTGAACGATCACTATGGTGGTTCTTATTCTCGTATTGAACAAAAAAGAATTTATAACTGGCTATTGGGGTAGTAGATTATAGGCTTTTTAAGATTCCTGGGAATAGCTCGGAATTCGTTAACGGTTGATCCTTGAAAAGAGCTAGACCTTCTCTTTGTGTCGATGACTGCTATTGCTCCTCCTTCATCTTACATACAGTGAATCCCAGACATTTGAGTCGTTGTTGAATAGTTTTATTACAGGTGGCTAGCAGGTTTCTGTTCATTAATCCAAAGAAGAAGGCGATTGGTTTCTTAGTGTTTGTTACACTGTTATCAATGATTGGCGCGCTTGTCACTCTAGATAACAGCTATTACATCGTACAGGTTTGAGGAATTATTTGCTTGATATCCTCTTTCGATCTCTCGGATCGTACTTTTTAAAATGACTGGGGTTGCACTTGTAAGTATTTCATAATTGTTAATTGTTCAGAAGCATAGTGTATTCAACCAGTATGGGGTCAAGCTCGGATGGATGTGGACATGTCTGATCGTGGGACCATTTATATGGTTATCTTCGCGAGCCCATTATAGGTGAGTTTTCACTGCTTTATTCGAGTTCTCTTCGTAAATTTACTTTCTGCATGTTGTTTAATTTGCATTTTATGGTTGTGTGCTTTGGAACCTGTACGTCTGTTTACTCCGTTTATTTTTAAATGTTCCTTAAGGGATAAAGGCAAAGCCCTAATCGATCTGTTACGTCTTGCGATTGCTACGCTTTGTTGGTACATCACTGTTTGGCAGTGGGTTTTTGTCCTACATTACTAAGATATTGTCCTAATATAAATCAAAGCAATGTAATATTGACAGGTTTGCAGCTGAGATTGGAGATTTAACAAGTAATTCCTCCCCACCATATCAGTTTGACCTGCTTTTTTGATTGAAGTTATTCTGTTCTGTAAGGAGGTGTTCCACCGATAAATTCAGTAGGTTAAAATATTTCACAACTCTATCGAAGAAGTCTTAAAACAGTACTGTGTCCTAGGAACCGATCGATATTTGAACAAGTGTAACCATAAGGGCACCGAGATTTGAGTAAAACTCGAAACCTCAGTCTAATCCGCAAATACCCTTGCCGGAGGCTCACTTACTATCCACCACACCAGCGTAAGCCCTCGCTTTGCTTTTTCTCTGCATTCTTTTTACTTTATCGATGCTATCAGCAAATATGTTACGACGATACTATAGGGACTGCTACGTTATTTTCTCCAACTTTGCGTTTTTGATGGTAACAGTGATATTTTCAATTGTTCCTTGTTGGAGGTCGTATTTTCACAACGTGTAGCACCTAGGACACCGTTACTTCTAAACTGTGATTTGCTCCTTTGGGCTCAGGCGATAGTTTCGATGACGTTTTTTGTTTTATCTTGTTATTTTCCATGGTAACTGACCGTGTACATTTGATTTTGTTTTTAATGTACTGCACGGTATAATTTTTCAGGTTTGGTCGAATAACACAATGGACTTCTCTTTGTGACCTTAGCATACGTTATTCAAAAGCTGAGTGCCAAGCGGAGGGCGGTGTGTGGATTCTCGGCTTCGATATTTCCGGACATTGCTTTTTAATGATTTACAGCATGCTTGTGATGTCAGAAGAGGTTGTTAGGTTGTTTATCTGCGCCTCATTCTGCACAACTAGAATTTTTACGGTGTTTTGGACTTCGGCGAAAATTTGTTTATTATGATTTAGGCGCATGCTTTTCGGGAGTGGAGTCAGATTTTACATCGTGACTATGATTCTGGTCTAGCGAGGCGTATACGTCTGGAGAAACTAACACGATTAGTTGAATATTTCGTTGTTGCGATGCTTGTGCTCAATATTATTTGGGTAAGTGCTATCTTCTTTTGTTGCTTTGGCGCGTGTGGTGCAGTGGTCATAGGCGCCCTGCGATACACCTGAGATCGATTCCCGCGCCCCTGACCCACCAACCTTTCCATCGCTTCGGGGTCAAGTTGGTACCAGACTTGTCTGGGAGAATAGCAGCACTGGCTCGATACATCGGTAGCCACCGCGAGTCATTGTAAAGGTCAGATATCCATCCAATCACCTCCATACGATGCTTAATGAAATCGAATGCATGGCGCATCTCTAAGGAATTGATCAACGCCGAGAGCTTTATCTTTTATGGTGCTCTCTACGACTCGTAGCTAAGATGGAGTATACTGTACTTTGGATATGTAATTTTTTTGAAGTGCCATTTCCATAACTAACAGAAGAAATGTTGACATTCCTTGTTTTAGGTCAAGCAGTTGACCATTTCAGTGTTATACTACCACACGTTAGCTGATAAGGTGAGATCTTCTGTTATTTGTCATTTTCTCCTTTGGTGTTTCCATGCAGCTTAATTTTTTTCTACTCTGCAACACCTACTTGTGACGGAGTTTAGGTCGTTGGCGCTCTAGTCGCTGTTTTTTGGTGGCGTATTACCTACCATGGTCTTTATCCGGCTGGGTTTCTGCAGTCACCTATACATCGAGTCAAGGACTCTTCGAGTAAAAGACGCTAGTTTAGACGTGGTGAAAGTGACGTTGGCTTGTTATCTTACTAACTCTAGGTTTACTGCTTAGCATGATATTTTACCGTCCTTTCTGAACCGATGGCGTTTCTTCGTCTTTCCCTTATGTTGCTTGTATTGTTCCTTGTAATACATCTCAGCTTAGTCTGATGTAAAAAATTGCAGAAAGCTTGTTTTTGTTTTCTTTTTTGAGAAGACTTAGTTAAATATATGTGATATATGTGCTCAATTTCCTCTAGTCATACGTCCCTCTTTGAAGTCGCTAAGTTGTTTGTTGCAACCCCTATCAACTTCGTGATTCCAAGCGAGGAGGTGCGTCAGTGTTCTAAGAAGCTAACTTCTTCATCACGTTTAATAACTCCAGAATTTGCCTTCCTGGTTTTTGGAATTCTGAAAAGTATTTGCTTATTTGTGTAGTTATTAACTTTTGCATATCTTCTTTTGTTGTTGTTCGACTTTGTTAGTGCAACTGGGCTTACGGTTTCTGTTTGAAATGTTTTAGGATTCTATCGATAGAACTATGTATTATGCTTGTATTAAATGCATAGTTTATGAGAGAGCGCTAAAATTACAGCGTTCTATTTAACACTGTGTTACGCGCCGTGGTCTTTTACACTTCATTAAATGGCCTTACATCTTTTCTGTTGTGAGTCGCCTTTAAAGAGAAAATTCGAGTCGAATAAAGGAACACACTTACGACAATTTGGGCGAATTGTCCGTTTCATGTGTTTTTTCTGGAAGCTTTGTGCACTCTTACGTCATGTTCATTTTCAACAAGAATTTGAACGTGTGCCAACACGGAGGCACAGGGAAGAGAAGGTGAGAATTGATCTGATGGCGCCCGTGGTGGAAGTCTTGCACGTTCCTCACTGTGTTAAGCAGGTTTGTCGGTTTGAGAGGCATGAACACTGCGTGTGTTCTGGAAAGAACATGTAACAATTTGATTTTCCCGTAGAAATCTGGGTATTCTGTTCTATGTTATCGGAAGAGATCTGATGATTCACAATTCCTGAGATATGGGAAGGATTCATTGTTATTATGCTGTTCTACTGCAAATATGCGCCATTTGCGGTTGCCAACGGTCATCATTCAGTTCCAATTAGTGCGTGGATGCCTTCGCTAGGATGAAGGATTATAAGCGAGTCAAATCCACCGTAACCTTACAAATTGGTGGCGACATATTTGACGACAGAGCGCGTAATCACCACCTCCAGCAGCGACGTTACAGCTAACGATAACTTGTAATGGCATGGTGTCATATGGCGTGATTACGCACTAGGCGATGAAAGGCGTCAGATTCATCTAAGATCGAAGACATGGATGGGTGTGGGTACATGATTTGCTAGGCTTTTTTTCTATTTTGGGTGGAACGGTTTTGAAGCAGTTTTTTTCATAATTAGACTTTGCTTATCAAAGTTTCATCAATAGTTCTACTGTGCCTGTGAATGGAATGATCCTAGGTGTCGAACTGCGAAGTGCAGCCGTGACTCATCCTAGTACAATAACGAGCTTTAAAGGTATTTGACATTTCTCCACATGAGGACTATAGGAGTAAATCTATGCCGCAGAGGGAAATCGGTGAGCTACCCGCGACTTTATTTTTGCCAAGAACAATAGGAATAAAGAGCTTCATTCCAAAAGTGTGAAGTTCTTGTTCATCTTTGAGCAGATAGATCCTGCTGTGTACCAGTAGTGCGTTACAGGGTTAGAAGGAAATAACTGGTGTTAGCTACAGTTGCATAATGATTAGCATGGTTGCAAGTAGCTCAATACACTGTTTCGAACGTGTTAGAAATGCAGATTTTCTGTCTACTCATAAATCTGGACCGTTGAAGTCCCATAAATTCCTGGAAGATCTTTTTTGACTGATTTCTAATTAACAAATGTTTTTCTACTGAGAAACAGAAAAGATTCAGACCTTAGAAAATCGATTATTCATCGATTATCGGCCTTGATGATTAGTGCAAATGGTCGAGAGATTCCCTTCCTAACTTGTTCAGTAAAGCATCCAATATTGCGATAGATGGAGGCAGCGCGTTGTTGTGCCGCGTAGTCCGCTCGCCTTACTTAACTAATATTCGCCACATGTTAAAGTTCTTAGTTCACTTTGTCGATTTCTATGTCCATTTTTTAATACAAACATTTGTGCTGGAATGTTTTTAGGAAGATCTAGGAGTACACAGTGGATGATTCCATCTGCAAAGCACAGAAAAAGCCACTACACCTGGTTGCAAATCTGATGTTGCGAAGTGTTCACTATCGTATAGAATCCATTTCTTGGGACACTCTACGCAATGCGACAGTGAAGTGAATCGCCCTTGTTGTACAAAAAGAAACCAAAAACGAATTTTATAACGACAATCTCCTTTCCTTTACAATGTATAACTTTTTATCTACTGTCCATTATTTTTTCCAGGGCAGGGTATTATGTGGAATGTAACCACAATGCTGCTGAGATATTTGCAAAACTACGGGCCACAGGCTAGACCGAGCCGTGTTAACCGTTTCCGGGAGCTCACGTGTTACGCATTGCACCACTAATGTCCTCTTTGTTATTGCCTTTTCATTTACTTTCAATTTATTGGTGCGCTAATTTGACTACTGTTTTCGATCTTTCAGTTGGATTTAGGTCTTCACAGATTGACCTTTTACTTAGTAGTTTAGGGTTTATAGCGAGGTTTCGATCCGTTGTCTAACGATTTGCTTCAAATTATGTTTACAAATGGTGCTCGTCGAATGCAACAGGTCTTCCTGGACCTTACTCGTTTCTAAAGATTTCAATACCATCACGAGACCTTCGGAAGAAACTTGGGATTATTGCTGTATGGTCATCAGTGCTTGAAGTCTGATTTCACCTATGATATTTCGCAGCTGAATGTTTTTTGTCATTTATTTCATTAATTTAAATTGGACACGGATCTCCCTCATATGAGGGATCGCGAACCGGTTAGTGGTGAGGCTACGTGGCGCACGCCCAGGTGGCGGATAGGGGGTTAATCGCGGACCAAAAGCGGCCTTTACAGGGAAGTATATGAGCGGCGGTTAGCACTCGCCTTCAACAAATGAGCTCCATGTCCATTCTGGCAGAGCCTGGCAAGCTACCGGTGAGTATACACAGCCCCACGTTCAGAGCCCAGCAAGCTATACGTGGGTATCAAAATGCTAAACGCAGTAACGCAGTCGTTTACGCGCCGACATCAAACTATGACGAAGAAGAAGTCGAAGCGTTCTATATGGACTTGGAGAAGTTCTACAGAGAAGACCATACATTCTACAAGATCTTCATTGGAGACTTCAACGCCAAGATTGGACCAAGAAGAACGTCTGAAGAACGTCACATTGGGACCCACGGATTGGAATGGAACGAACAGAGTGGCGGCTTTCTGAGTTTATCATAGCGTCTAAGAAGACCATCCGTGGTAATTCGCAATTCCAGAATCCCCACCCTGAACGCTGGACAGCGGAGTCTCCCAATGGAGAGTACCATGACGAAATAGATCACATCATAGTAAATTGAAGGCTGTACCTAACCGATGTCGCTGTTGTCCCAAAATTCCACACAGGATCAGACCATCGTCTCCTTCGTGCAAGATTCTATTTTTCGCGGAAAAGAGAAAAAAGCGGCTAAATTTAAAAACCGAAGTCCCAGAACCACCATAAACTGGGACTTATTCAAATCATTAGTCGGCTGTTAGGATGATGCCGTTGTTGATAACACCGACGAAGAATACGATCGGCTCATTCAACATATTCACGTTAGCGCTATGAAAGCTGACAGTTCGAAAGTCACTAAGAGACGTCTGTCTGCAGAAACACTCGAGCTGATACGCCAGCGTGGAATCGCACGAACTTCAGGAAACCGCAAACTAACGTCCGCACATGCAAAACAATGAAGACAGGCGGTAAAAGAAGATCTTAAAGAGAGAAGAGCAGCAGTAGTGGTCGAAGCTGTAGAGACTGGGAAAAGCATTCGCAAAGCCCACCGAAACTTCGCCAATTACAAGACCAAAATGATTGCACTCCGACGCCCAGACGGAACAGTTACAGCGTCCAGAAAGGCAATGGAGAAAATCACTCACGAATACTACTCAGATCTCTTCGATAGCCACGTCCACCTTCCGTCATATGAAATAAAGGATGGATATGTTGTACCACCGGTTCTCCCTTCCGAAATCCGACATGCCATTTTGTCGGTGAAAAATCGAACAGCACCAGGTCCGGACAGGATAAGACCAGAACACCTGAAGAACCTTCCGCCAGTCTTCGTAAACACACTGGCTCTGCTCTTCACACCTGTCTGAATGCAACGTCCCTACTCGGTGGAAGACCAGCAAGACCGTGCTATTGTTCAAGAAGGGTGACCTACGCGATATCGGCAACTATCGCCCAATCTGCTTGCTGTCTGTCGTCTACAAACTTGTCACTCGAGTCATCCTAAACAGGATTGACAGAACATTGGACGAAGGACAGCCATGTGAGCAAGCAGGGTTTCGAGAAGGATTTAGTACGGTGGACCACATCCACACGGTAAAAAGGCTCATTGAAGTATTGCGAGAGTACAAAAGATCGCTCTGTCTCACTTTCATCGATTTACAGAAGGCCTTTGATTCAACTGAGATAGAAGCAGTCACGGAAGCCCTTGATAGTCAAGGAGTCCCTACTCAGTACATAAAGATTCTTCGTGAGCTGTACAAAAAATTTCACAACCAAGATATCACCATTCTACAACGATATTAACATCGACGGCAAAAAGAGGAGTTAGGCAAGGCGATAGCATCTCGCCAAAATCACTTACCGCCACCCTCGAGGACGTCATGTGAACACTGGAGTGGGAAAACGTGGGAGTAAAAAATCGATGGTCGGGAGTTACACCATCATCGCTTTGCTGATGAGATGGTCCTTATAACACCAAACATTAGCCAAGCAGAACGTATGCTTGCTGACTTTGATAAAGCCTGTGGAAAGATTGTTCTTCGACTAAATCTCACAAAAACGATGTTCATGAAGAACGGATTGGTTTCGTATGCCCCATACACGCTCAACGGAACGAATATCTCCGAATGCTCCGGTTATGTCTATCTAGGTCGGGAAATCAATATGATGAACGACATAGCTCCAGAGCTGAGCAGAAGGAAACAAGCGGCTTGTGGAGCTTTCAAGAGCATCGAGGATGTAGTGAAGAGAACAAAGAACACCCGACTCCGTGCCCACCTTTTCGACTCAACGGTACTTCCTGCCCTAACGTATGCGTCAGAAACTTGGTCGCTGCGTAAGCAGAATGAAAGACCACTCAGTGTTATCAAACGCGCAGTCGAAAGGACAATGCTAGGAGTATTCCGTTTCACACAAGTAAGGGATGGGATCCAAAGCTCCGACATACGTCAACGATCAAAAAATCAAAGATGCCGTTCTGTACGCCAAACAGTCGAAGATAAGATGGGCCGGACACGTAATGCGTATGAATGACAACCGATGGACAATAGCCGTTAGTGACTGGATTCCTCGGAATGTCAAGCGCACTGCAGGAAGACCACTGACTCGATGGTCAAAGTTCTTCACGAAAAGCCTACCCTAGAGCGAGCAGAACCCACTGGGCTACTCTTGCAACGACAGGGAAAAATGGAAGATTTACTGGTGCCCACTCGACTCACTCGATGATCAACGGAACTACAGGTGATACAGGTAAATTTATATTGGACTCAAATTGTCTCAAAGACATTTGCATTAACGTGACAGTGTAGAAGGGAAGCCGCACTTTAAAATGATGCACAGAAAACTCATCAATGAAAAAGTACTTCCAACTGAAAAGTGCCTGAAATCTTTGTATTAGGAAATTAGACAAGAAGCTTTATTTAGTAACTTGGTATCCGTTGAAATAAAAAAAAGGATAAAGCTCTTGGCGTTGATCAATCCCTTAGGGATACGCCATGTATTCGACTTCATTAAGGTGATTGAATGCAAATCGTTTGGAGGTGATTGAATGCATATCTGGCCTTTACAATGATTCGCGGTGGCCTAGCGATATATCGAGCCAGTGCAGCTATCCTCACAGACAAGCCTGGTGCTAATTTGCCTACCCGTAAGGATTGAATGTTTGTTGGGCCATGGGGGGCGGGGATGGATTCCATGCGTGTGTTGCAGGACGCCTCCGACTGCTGCGCCACACGCGCCCTGGTGAAATCAAGAGAAAAAAAAGATAAAAGAGACAAAGAAATTTAAAATCAATGCTGTGGTATGTGACCGTTACATAGTTTTACAACATTATTGTTTTTCAAGTCCTTTTTTTCTGACTGTCTTCAATACTTTGATTGAATGACCAGGTGATGAATAGAAAACTGGAGTGCAGAGATTAGTACAATGTGTGGATAATGGAAATATTTCGTTAGAAGACTGGGCGTTTCAAATTGAGGCTTACAAGAGTTAAAAGCTCCATTGGACTACTTGCTAGCTATGACGATTAGTCGTCCTGTTGTTTATCAATACGCTTACCATTGGCTTTTTTTTTAGATGTCATCCATATGGGAAACTTGTGTAGACGAAAAGAAATTCGTTAGGGAAAAATGTCATTAACAGTTCTCTAATGTTAAGCACATAGCGAAACAATGAAGCAGCATCGCCCTGTAGAGCTGACCGACTTCTGGAACTTCGAAATTTGTGTTTGGTTAATGGGTTCAACGCTTATCAGTTGGTGATTCTACTTTCGAAAAGTTGCTAGCACTCTCATGAAGGCTATTTTGATGAAGAGTTATTTTTGATTCTGGAAATCTTCTCCAGAAACCGAACGTTCTGCATATATTCATTGTCGAATTCTATACTTTAGCAGCACTTTCTCGATATAACTCCTTCATCGTATCTTTATTCCAAGTTTACCTTGAGAAATGAAGAACTACCCCCGTGCTCGGTCCCTCTGACTATCTCAAACTCAACTTCAGAATGAATCAGAAGTGTTGCCCATTAAACTCAATTTCAACGTGAGTCAGAATAGTTGCTCATTAAACAATTCTCAGGTGAACCGACGTTAATGGTGTATCTCTAACATTCACGAGCTTGTGCGTTGTCGTGGTGATCTCGACAATGTCCTCTTGGGAATGCTTAGAGCATCTCGATAGCTGTTGCTACTTAATAGTTATGACACAGCTTTGAGAGACTACTTCGTAGATGAGGATGTGGTTTACATACGGCGTTGTAGACATGAGCAAGTGATTAAGTGTTCAATTTTGTAGAATTCTTGTGGAATGTTATGTTGTGTAATGACCGTGTTTTCTGGTTCAGTGAATAACTAGTGTGAGAAGTGGTGGAAAAGTATTTCTGTGCAATAAGCGATAGTTTTTGTTATAAAAATATCAGTTTCATTTCTGTTTGAGAACATGTTTGGAAGATAAAATGTGAAAACTTTGTTTGTACTATGCTTTTATTCTACACTGAGCACCAAGGAAATGATCAATAAAGTGAAGAGTGAACCTGTAAACGACCAAGACTGTGCACAGTGAATTTGTGAGCTTTGACCATTGTCGACGTCCTTGAGGCGACACATTGACAGCCAATCGCAGTACGAGCCTGAATTTGCCGAATTTTCCTAGATATGTAGATGTCTGGTCTTGAACTATCGTGAGAATTGCTGCAGTGACCCGCTTGTTTTTGTACTGCAACCGTCATTCAGAGAGGTGGTAGAGTTCGGGAGTCGATTCGGCCGCAGTTTGGGTGGATGTGGACCTCTCTCGTTATTGACGGGCTGAAGGTTTGTGGAGTATGGTTCTTTATGAAAATTCAGTGAATGGAATCTTGATTCTGGATGTTAGCCTCATCCACACGTAAATATGTTTCGTCCACTGAGGACCAAATTTGGTAGGCACGCTCAACCTGGAAAATAGTTGAAAGATGCGTCTTTGAGAGTCGTGTCTCAATGTCTTGGGCTGAACTAACCATTAGAAAAGTTATCGAGAGATGAAGATGGCACAAATGATTTGATACAGTGATATTGAAAGAAATTATTGCATCTTTTCGCGTGTAGGTTCGGCTGCCGATTGAGAACTGTTTTCTTCTTTATGAATATCGTTGAACTACTCGAGACGATTTTGAAGTCCTAGAATAGCCGGGCAGGCGGGTTCCTGCGTGCATCTGAGGGTGCGAGCTTAGCCCAAAAACAAAGTCAGCTACTTATTTCTCGACCTCGGTGAAGATGATAGGGTTGGTGGGCCTGGGAAAGGGGTTGAACCAGGACCGTGCTTGTAAAACAATTATGTGCCTCACTATTACTGCGTTACGCGCCCTCTGCCTCACAATAAATGAAAAAACCCGGGGGTGAAGGTGGCACATGAATCCAATTCTCTGATTCTCTCCCTCTCCATTATACCATTACTTTTATCAGGCGTTTCTGTTCTACTGGAGAGACATCGTTATCTGTTGCCGTTAGTCAAGTTTTTCAGAGGTCTCACTTACAATGTTCATCGCAATACATTTTCCCTAGGGGTCAAAATAGTATTTAGTTTCGAAAGGTGGAAAATTGTTGATTTTAAATCTTCTGTAATTTCTCTGTTGCAAACGATTTATAATTCATTCTGAATAATTGCAATGGAACATATTTTCTGAATTAGCAAAAGTACTATTGTTATTACTACTAGTATTAATGTTGTAATATGGCCACCGAGCCAACAATGTCCCACATCCTTTCGTAGTTGGGAATTCGGTACCAGACATATTTGGGAGGCTACGTCTTGTGTACAAGGTTGCTGATTGGAGAATCTGCTCGACCAACACTCAACAGCATTCATGATGAAGATAAAGCTGCAGCTATACTCTCACGCAAATCCGAAAACACTTGTGGGTGGTGGATGTGAAGAAACGAATAGAATGAAAGAAATGATCGGATTCGTAAAAACCTTAACGCCGAATGGTGTACAAATTACAAAGAAAGTAGAAAAGACGTTACTGTTTTGTTGAATTAAACGATATGCTGGTATTTGACAAAAGAATTGTCGGAGTGTAAATTCTCGATAAGGACACATATAACATCGGGGCTTTATCTGATCATGACACGCCCTCATTTACAAGCGATTTCTTTCCCTACTGTTTGTCAACTTTCTGATCCTTTAGAATCGTCGATTATTTTAGCCTCTTGGTTTTCGTGTTTATTATTCTAAACTCCCGTTCAAACGCACTAAGGTTGAAATATATTTGCTTTTCATACGACCTAAGTGTTTCTTTAACACTCCATTTCCACCTGTGAGTGTAAATTGCCGATTGTACATCATTTTGAGCCCCGCATGTTTTTTGTTAGCGGTTCATCAAATTAGCTTTAATGGGTCCCATATGCTTTATGAAATATGCACGCTACCTAGGATAATTCAATCAAATCTGCCAAAAGCACTCCAACATTTTAGAGTGGAATTGCTCTGGAAAGAAAAACACCACAGACCATCAGCGTTTGATTACGATTAATCTGGGAGAAAGGTTAGATGAGAATTAAGGAATCAACAGGGTAGTAAAATACTTATGAATGTACGTGCAGAAATAATCTTCTGAGCTTAAAAGATCAATCTATGTGGTTTTTTCCATATGAGTAAAGAGTTCATTTCGAAGTACGTCAATTCAATGCTTAAGCGACTGTGACTAGAAAATAACCATCAAAGAAAGTGAAGGGAGAAGGAGAAAGTTGCTTGTCTTGTCATTGATATTGATCTGATAAAGTTCTGTAAACCTTTGTTACCATTCGAATAAATACAATGAGAAAATCAAAGTCACTGGTTCTATGAGTTAAAAAAAAGAATTCACAGTGGCTTTACCGTCTCGTTATCTCTTACGAGCTGTTCTTAGTTGCGAAATGACCATATACTGGTATGTGCCATCGTATTCCCAGCTCAGTGTCGTCTATGTGTCGTCTATGTCGGAAGCCAACTCACGTAGACCTATGCCACGCAGAATACAATTGGCTACCTATGCGTACGTTCCTGGAAAATGCAGCAAAAATAAAGCACCTGATGCCAAAATGTGAGGCTGTTCGGACCTAGTTCGTTGAAGGAACGAAGGCAATGGAGAGTTTTCTAACAAAGACAATTACATACATTGCTGATACTTGTTCGAGCCAGTCGATTATCAATGGAATCAGAGATGATATCTACCGGTGATGAAAAGTCGATCACAAGATTTTATACATAAATGTATCAACTAGTCTAAACAAAGGAATAAATTCAGGAAGTCAAGACCGGAACGAGAATGATTGCAAGTCCACAGTATATGCTAACAATCGACTTAAAATCAAGGATTTTGTGTCCGAGGTATACGTGTTGCGTAAATGAGCTTGTGACCCTATCGGATTTCCAAATTCGTGTGCTTACTTCTGGAAACGCTCACCACAAAACAAAATGTTTTTAAGATTTCAAAAACAAATTTGAATTTCCCAGTCTATGTCCAGTGGATATTAGAGTTGTTGTTATGGTTACCGCTGAGCTCAACATGTTCTATCAAGCATCATAGAAAAGAAAGTTTGAAAAAGTGCTATCTGACTGTATCACACGCTTCTAGGCTATGGTTAGCTCCGCCTCTTTATCGTCTCCACCAATCATCGTGGATGACGCGCTAAGCAAAGCCGCACCCCCGTTATGGAAATGCACTCATCTGTCACTAATAGACACGCGGATAGACACGAGACATACAAATAACGCTGATGGACAATCTCACTGGTTTACCACGGACCTCCAGTAAGTTTTTTACCAGAGTTAATCTTCTTCACACAATTCCATGCATGGGCGTGTGTGTTTGTGGCGTGTATGATTCACTTTTGCAGTGCCACCAATATAATTCGATTTCGGTTATAAATGAGAAAAACGAATTTGTTCCGATGAGAGGTTTATTGCTTAATAGATGTGAAAGTGACCAGAATGCATGCATTTCTCTCTGTTTTGCATCAAATTTGTCATCGTAATTCTATAACTAGATTATCGAATATAGTTGCCAATAGTAGCATTCAGCCCATTTCTCAGCGGACCTTAAAAAATTTCTTGTGCTAACGTAGCGATGCTGCGGTATAATCAAAACTCGAAACCTCAGGTGGATGCGAACTCGTGAGTACCCAACACCTTACGTGCTATCCACTGCACTAACCGAATCCCTTGCTTTGCTTTTCTCTCAGCCACATTTTTTACTCTATTGGTGCTTTCACCATTCATCCGTCAAGGGAAGAAATCTGAAAAGCACAAATCGTCACTGAACCCAGTTAAACTGAAGCCGCAGTCGAAATCACAATTCTTTTAACTTTTATTTACTGGCTATTCTTTTTTTCATGAGAGGTTATAATTAGTATGGTTAAAAGCCCGTGAGCCGCCGATAAGTGTAGTCTCGGGTTCAAAGCACAAGTGAGGTTCGCAGTTTTGCTCGAATCCCAGCATCGCTATAGTAGTACTTCATATAGCACCATGTCAGGAAAAAAACAGTAGGTAGTGAAAAGACGTTCAAACATTGTGATTTCTTATACTATTGTGATAGGGTTCGTGTCGATAAGATGCCTGGTTGCCAAGAAATGATTGGTAGCACTCCCATCATCTTCTGCTGGATATCAATTTAAGCTGAAGCTGCTGCTACCGTGTCAAATGCATCGCTGTCCCTTTCCTTTCAAAATACTTTATTCTTCTCTATGCTCAATGTTATCCTTAAAACAATCACAATAGAATGTTTCAAAAGACATTCAGAAACCCTCCGCACTCGAAATTATGCTTGGCTTGGCGTTTTCACCTTATTAAGTGGACAGTCTAATTTTGCTTTTCCAGTGATTTCTCCATATGATCATCCTCTCGACATTAAGCAGGACTCATTAGAGAAGCGGCATGAAAAAGGTAATTATCTTTTTTTCCTCCAAAATCAGCAATGTAGCCACTTAATAAAATCTGTCTGTTTCAAGAATCGATTATGCGCTGTTCAGATTTAAAGCCATAGTCAAGTTTTAGGAATATCTGAATCCTTTAAAAGAAATCTTTAAAGAAACTTCCGGTCAAAGTAGGCAGTCGAACCTAAGGTAGCGATTTAGGGAACTTTTGTTGTATCTTTAGCGTCTTTCATGGATTCCATGTCTTTTAGAATTTGCCTCAAGTAACGCTTTTATTCGTCGTTTTTTGTTATGTTTCATTGTCTTACATACCCTATGAGTGGGTTGCAGTAACAATAATATAAGGAAAAGCCGAACTGGAGGCTGTTAATATTTATTCCTTTAGTGTTTGACCTTTGAAAACAGCTGTTGTATGCATCATCATATACATTTGAAGACGATTACTACCCTGTTTTTGCCTATTGGGATCACACCTGTAAATGGGTTTGGTGATAAGGAGCTCATATTCTTCGGGCCTTTTCCAATGCGTGTATTTGTTGAGGGCCAAAAAAAATGCTTAAGCCTGTTTGCTGATCTGAAAAAAGTGATTCGGATTCCACTAACAGCTTTCTATAAGGAGTCGAAGAAACAACGTCGCAACCGTACCACATTTACGACATTTCAACTGCACGAATTGGAGCAGGCGTTCGAGCAGAGCCACTACCCTGATGTCTACGCTCGAGAACAACTGGCAAACAAAGTGAAACTCCCTGAAGTACGAGTTCAGGTAAACATTTTCTGATGTCGTGTTTTCTAATCTTAGTTGAGCAGAGCTCGAAGGTGATAATGATCATAGAACTAAGTGAAAGTGTATTAATATTGCAAACTGACCTTCATTTAACCACGGAATTAATGTTCAATGTACACCACTTAATTGATGAGCTAACACAAGGAAAGTTTATTCTGTTAACCTTTCGATGTCTTGGTGACAGTCTTTGCTTTTTAATAAATGTTTGGTAACAACCTCATGTAAGCTTGTCAATTAAATGAGGTACATCGAGATTATCATAGTTAGTTAGGTGAAAACGTTATAACGAGTTCACTCGTGTATTCGAAGAAAACTATTAGAAAACAGAATTTGCTCCAGTTATAAGTTCACTTCAATGGAGCTTGGTCAAATCACTTGTCTGTTCCACTTCATTATTGGTAATACTAACGAGGCGTTCGCTACTCTTCAGAGAGTTCTCCTGATTATTCCGTGATACCACATATAAATTAAATCATGAGTGCTTGAGACAAAGAGATTTAGAGAAGCCGGTATCAATACAACACTTGCTTTAAGTTTCTGTTTAAAGCTTTATGCTATAGGGGGCACAGCATTTCTATGAGTGCTAAACATATTGCTTTCATGCAGTGGTTTTAAAAAACTTTTCGGTAGAGAAGAGTGCCTGAAAACGATTTAATAATAGTTTGAAACGAAGATTAGACGAATAGTGCTAATTTAGACAGGATGGTAAGCAGAAGCAAAATCCTTCAAAAAGTGTCTTGCTTTCAAATGACCGTAATGACCCCCTTAAGGTTTCCCCCAAAATGAGGCGTGCTAAATTAGTAGCCTTCCAAGTCCTATATAAACGAATACTTCATCGTGTTTTACGTAATTTTCACTGACGACAAGACAATCTTCTATGATGCATGATCTATAAACCAATTTATCAAGCAATTTATCAAACTTCGATAATTGTTTTAACGTTTGCCTACCGCCTTTTCTTTTTTCATGGCAAAGTATTATGTGAAATAAAACAACAAGGATTTTTGAAAGGTGAGCAAAACACAGAACCTGAGGTGCGCGTCGAATTGGCGATTACCCCCCTTTAAACGCACTCACGTGTTATCTACTGCACCAACTGGACGACAGAAAGGTCTCAGCTGGCGTAGTGGATAACACATGACACCCGAAAAGGGTAATCACCGGTTCGAAGTGAATCTGAGGTTCCGAGTTTTGCTCAAATCTTAGCATCTATGTTTTTTATGACAACTGTGTTCGGCATTTGGATCTTCTTGTTAGCCTTAGTCAGTTTCCGCTTCTTACTAGCTTTTTTCCCTAAAGGTCTTGAGATATATACCCTCCTGAAAATTACCTTTCAACCATACAGCTTCGAGCAACTGAACTGATGTGTTGGGCGCTATCTTCTATGAGTGACATAGTGACGTCATCCTTTGTGATTTCTGTTCATTGAAAAGGTTTTTTAATTCAATTTTGTTGATGCTCGGGCTTGCACCATCACATCGTGAATAAATACAGAGATGGGCGAGTTTTTTTGCGTCGATTCACTTGACTACCGTAGTTATCTTCATTCTATCGGCATGCCGCTCGAATAGTTAGTGTTTTTATAGACATTCACAAGTTGATGATGGAATTAGAACGACACAAACAACGATCTTTTCAGTACAACACCGACAAAAAGCTTAAAGTCCTTACTGACTTAATAATAGTTTTTCCTTTAAGTCTTCGAATAGTCGAAAACGGTCCTCATTTTCCTATTAACGACTCTTCTTTCAGTAACGAAAACCACGTCTGCGACATTTTAAGAGCTCTGTTTATGATGCAACCTATTTCGAAACCGATTCCCTAAGCAACCCTTGACCGAGCCGAAGGATTCCCTATATTTTTCCAATCGTTGTTGTTCTTCATATTTTTGCTTTTAAAAGTACACCACCATATTTCTCAATTGTAGAGACTTCGGAGGGAGCTGGGCAGCACAGTGGTTAATGAACCAGTCCATAAAGAAACAAGGTGGTGGTTCGACTCCGGAACCCCTCTCCTCCTTTGCACGTGGGAATGCCACGGCTTGGCTGTCTCCAACATGGTAGGAAGAAGAGAAACGATTGGCGTTCCATAACATCCGTAAAGAAGATGGAATCCTCAGACAACACCGGAAAGAACTGCGAAGTGTTCCAAAGCCTTAGTGGAAGATGAATGTAAGGAAAATGAATGGAATGCAAGAAAAGGCTGGAAAAGCAAGGTGGGCGGGACTGCAAAAATGTAGGAAAACATGTAACACTTCATGAATAATTTAAGAAAATATTAACACCCATTGTGTTCCATAATTCTCTAGGCTGTCTTCGTATACGTTTATTAATTTGAGGAATTTCCGTCCAAATTCTAACCGAGCCGTCTTTTTTTGCCACGTTTTGCAAGAGGTTGCCCATCCAGCATAAGTTAGCCCTTCGCTCACAGCAAGAGATACGGTAGTGCTAGGGAGCAGTGTGTACGTCTTTCACACACTGCGCTCCGTTAATCGTTTAATCAGAACAGCGTCGGGACACACCACTCCTTTTATCCGACAGTAATCCCGGAGTAATTCGAGTCACGTCATGGTCGTTCCAGTGTTTCGCCACATGACAAAGTCGGATTAGCGATCGCGTCTAATAACGCCTTCGGTTCTTCGAGAAACAATGACGTCTACCCGATTCATGAGGGTACTCAGCCTTCGTGTCGACATGCCCTATTGAGTCAATTTTTTAGCAAGTATTAGTCGCCATCGATTTTCAACGGATAGAAGAACTCATATTCACGTTGAATCAATTTCCTATATACTTGTACCGACGAACGGAGTTTAAACTTCTAATATAGGAAGATTTTTCAGGATTTTGTGTCTGTCTTGCAATCTGGAATCTCCCAAAGAACCCGACAACAACAAAATTTCTGGGTGTCGAAGATTTGTTCCGAAGAAGATCGCAAGCAGCAATGAATAGGCAGTATTCCCTGTTCTTATTATTATTATTATTATTATTATTATTATTATTATTATTATTATCATTATTATTATTATCATTGTTTTTGCTTTTGTGTTATCATAATGGTTGTTATCACCAAATTTTAAGAGTGACGTAAAATTTATACGGCAAACTCAGCGCATATCTTTTTTAACTAATTAGTTAGTAGGTATATGAACGTTTACTTTGAATGAGCTCTAGTTAAATAAGAGTTAACCGGGCAATTAAAGACCGCGCTCGATTCGAAGCGAGCGCATTTGTCTGGACCGGATGTGCTGTTGTGGGTCCTGCCGCTAATGACCTACTGAGTACGGTAATCTGACACCGGTGCAGTTGGGATTAACGCGTAACAATCATAGCTAATAATCGAGACGGAGATTGTGAGTTCAAAGATGATTCAGAAAAAGCTCTCAGAAAGGGACGGTCTTTTTTATTTAAGACGCTTGTTAATTGGGATTCTCCTTAATTGATAGCTAATAACTAGCAACTCAATCTTATTTTTTTACCTCATTAAAACAAAAATTGTCATGAATAGAAGGAAAAATAAGGACTGCTGATTTCACTTTGCAAACTATCAGTGCTCGCGTGAAAATGGTTGGAAGAAGCTTGGAAGCTCTTCGCATATAACTAAAGCAACTAAAGCAAAAACTTCACCGAATGTGTTTCCATTCAAATTTCTTTGTTTGCTATGCGCTTGGGACTGTGAGACTACTTGATCCGTTTGATTCGTTACTAATAGGCCATTTTTTGGTGAAGCGAATGTTCGTATAAAAAGGTATTGCGGCATAATTTGCTTACTAATGCTGTATTTTCACTGCTTACCTGAAAAGTAGACACGAGGTTTTTATTATGCTATTTATTCATAAACGCTGACGTCTCAACGGTTTTGCGCTCTCTAGAGCTCGGAAAGGTCAAGTTGATCGCAAACTGGTCCGTCGAACACTTTTCATAACCTCAGCATAGAAAAACTTGGTACCTAAGATTTTATTCGCATGGTAAACAGCTTTTCTTAAACACTCACCGTTTTGTTCTTCCCTATGTTTTGCAGTGTAGGTGTAGCGCAGTGGTTAGAGGTGCCCTACAATAGAAGTGGGTTCGATCCGGCCCAAAGTCACCAATCCTTCCATTGCTCCGGACTCGGCAAATTTCTACCACACCTACCTGTAAGGACAGCAGCACTGATTCAATATTCGGTAGGCCACCATGAGTCATTGCATAGCCAAGATATGCACTCGAGCAGCTCTAATGGGTGGTGCGAGGTCACGCGTCACAACAAACCACTCCTCTCTGCTATTCATTTTTGGATTTTTAGAATTTATGCAGGGACGCTTCAAGAGTTTTATGCGCTAGTGTTTTAGATTGTTGTGTGGATAATAGCTTTTACTTCAAAATCTTCTACGTTGCGTCTTTATGCGCTATGCTTTTCTTGTGAAGTGTTTTGGTTGACTTTTAGCTTCCCAGCTGAGTGCTCCTTTATAAAGAGGCACAGTAGTCTACCCGTTTCGCCAACGTATTCGTTCTGACACACTTTGCAAGAAATCAAGTACGCTGTACCCAAACTCTTGTAGTCGGCATCGCTACTGTCTGGGCAAATTATGCAGCTTCTACTTCTTCTTTCTTCTTCTTTTTTTTGTTTTTTGATATGCCTTCATTAAACTTACGATGCTACGGACACCATCACATGCATGGCGCATCTTTCAGGAATTGATCAACGCCCAAAGATTTATTCTTTATCCTTTAATAAGTTTAAACGTCTGCGCTCATTTGTTGTTTTTGTATTTTCTTTTATATCATTCTTCGCTTTTATTCTTGCCGCTTTGACCATATGTGTCATCGGGATAAGAGGACGATGGCATCAGTGACAATCAACAGTATGGTGATCGCTTTGTTTTCTCCATCATTGGTTTGCAAGAAAGGTCGGTCCCTAAAGGGGAACTAAAAATCAGTTTGTGTTAGAAAAGCCCTTTATCAGGTAACTGTGAAAATAATCCTTTTGTATTGCTCGAAATAGTTGAAAATACAGTGATGGAGTTGTAAGAAAGAGGCAAATACTTCATTGTCATACAGATACGCTTCTTGAAAACAGTAAAGGTTAATATATCGAATTGAAGTAAGCACCACTCGGACAAATCTCCGCCTTCTGTGCAACACTTATTGCTTCCTTCAGATGACTCAGCATAGCCAGACTTCATGGGCTAAAGAAGGTTTTCTTCTATAACGAATTGTTGGCTTCCGACGCCTTCACTTCAGTAATAATCAATGTACCGTAAATTTCCGTTGTTTGAAGAATTTCGTACTAGTTTAAAGTGAAGCTCCTTGCCACATGTTGCTGTGTTGCGAATAAGCCGCCCATTCAAAGCAGATCAAAATAGTTGGCCTTAAGAGATAAACAACTCTTTTCTGTGGCGTTTGCTTCACTTGAATCTATTTAGATGCCGTCAAGAGCGTTAAAGCTCTACCTATATAGAGAACGATATCGCTAGGCGAAGCAGGGCTGTCACGCAGGAACTTAACGTAGTTTCTACCTGTATTCCTTCTCTTAACTAAGGACGTAAAAAGTGCAAAGAAGACGATACAAGTTATTCCAAAGACGTTGTGCTGTTTGTACCTGTCTGATGAGCACCAGCGACTTCACTGTAGCGCGTTTTTTTCAGCTGATGGCCGATGAAGTAACAGGTGATGCTACTTGATAAGAAATAACTGCTTCGTTTTTCGTTAATCAACTATTGGGAGGACCGCGAAAATTCACCGTATCTTTGTTCCCATGACCAAATGGGATGTGTGAATTTCTCCTTCCAGTTTTACTATTTTAAGGTCAAAAATGCAACATCCCTGATTTCTAAGAAATGCAACTTAACAGCATTAACTGTTTAACACTTTGAGAACTCGATTACGCAAAGTGAACGACGAAGTTATTGGACCGTAAAAACTAAAACCCGGCACCAATTTAAATCAATTAAACTTATCCTTTGTTTGCAAGTGGTCTTTTTTAAACGCGCAAAATACCCACTGAAACAACAACAGTAGGTTAATCCTGTCATTGAAACCATTTACCCAACATGAGTCTATAACTGGCTTGAAAAAGTTTGCCAGTAAGGCTAAAGTTGCATAAACTCCACAACTCCACCAAGAAGTGTGAAAAACTGTACAACACACAAAAAAAAATGAGCACGTGTTAATATTTAAGGTGTGGTTCCAAAACCGAAGAGCGAAGTTTCGCCGCCAAGAAAAGCAAGACAATCCTGAAATGCCACTGGTGAAGCAGAGTCAAATACCGTCATGGTTCGTTTTGATTAAATCATTTATGATTTTTCTTTTCGAATAGTGATTCGCTGTGGAACAGATTTCATCACTGGCACAAGTGGGACTTTTTTCGTCTGGAAGGCCAACCAAGTGTAAAACTTCGTCATTAACAGTTGCCATTTCGGAATCCAGCCTGTTTCAAGTAGTAAACGTCGTTCCGAACCACAATGATTGGCATGTATTTGTGCACGGCTATCTTGAGAGTTTAAGGAAAAAAAATCGTTCGTAGCCAAAATATCGCCGCCGTGGAAATTCCACTCGGGACCCTATGGTTCTCGAAGGGAAATTATCGCAGTATCCAAGGTATCCAAGGTTACAATAGTTTTAAGATTCAAAGCCATAAGATTTGCATCAATTTGGTCATGTGAGAAATTTTGTCCCACTTGGAGTCACGGGCATAATGAACATCTTTTGAATGCTGGACGCCGCGTTCTATGCAAACAAAACGTTGAGATCCCTTTTGTCTAATATTTTCCTGTTTAGAAGGAGGCAAGTATTGCCTCATTTCCCAAGTTAGTTTTTCGACATTTACACAAGATTTTCAGCGAGCAGCAAGTTGAGTTAATAATTGCCTCGATATTATCGCATTCGTAGGTCGAGGTTAGTAAATATGTAATGTTCACGTGGTGAATTGTGTTTTCCGCTATCTTCTACTAAGCAAGTACGTAGGCAGATAAATTAGTTTTATTCTTGCTTCAAAAAACGGTTCACGAGGTTCAAGTGCCCTTGCACTTGAGCTAACGTGAAATCTAGCCGGCCGATCTCCATTGGTTTTATCTAGAACGTGACACATGTGCAGTCCACATGTCCGTCGAGGCATAGGGCTAAATACCTAGCAGAATCTCGCCGTTGACGCACTCGACTAGCGTTCTGATTGTGACTTCATGTCGTTTAAATAATTTGCATAGTTTAAAGGCGTCCATTAAAGTACTAAAAGCCGCTGTGTAGGTCAGGAGGGGACGGAGTCGAGCATTACAATATTTTTCGTCTTCTTCACCATATCCTCTTTATTTTTGTATGATTCCTAAGTGTATGTTTCCTAAGTTTCCCGTCTATTCCTACACAGACCTGGAGTGTGCCATCGATCATGTGGACTTCTCGATCATACACGTACAACATTCTGGCATAGTTGTTCCTTCGAGCGTGAATGTATGATCAAAAAACAAATCTGTTTATTACAAACGTCGTTTTCTTCAGCTTCACTCAGTGACCATTCTTTCTGCACCTTTGTAGAATTCGGCTAACACTCAGTGCTCAGAACTGGTAGTTGATTTCATAACAGCGATGTCACCATCAATATAAAATATTCTTTGGAAACTATTAATTCAGGTCATGGATGGCGCAACAGTCGAACGTAGCCCACTCGAACGACGACTTCACAACAGCAGCCTTTCCCGCTTTCGACCACAAGCCGGCGTTCTTCACCGATTTCAATCCCTCATTTATGAGCTACATGCCCTACCAACCATTTCCGAGTGGTGGATTTGGAACTGGTAAGCTCTGAGTAGTGAGCTTCATATAGTTTTCGTGCATGTTTTTGAATCTGCACACAAAACACAGTCAAACACACGCGCTTTTGTTTCCAAGAATAGCTCCATTAAAAAAATCTCTTTTGCTTAACTTTTAAAGCTCTAAACAGAGCTACTGCACAGCTTTACCATTTTGGATGGAGGATGGTGCGTTCATAGGATAGAGGAGGTATTTTACAAGTTAGATGTTTTTCAAACGATTAAACTCATATCCCAAGTTGGCCTTCTTGAATGACATGGTGTGCCCCGGTGATTGGTACATTATTTAAGGAATATGGAAAGCATTACTACGTCGTCAACGAACAAAATTTGAAGACATCATTCATTACTTTTTTTTGAATGGAGCGGACTTCAATGCACCACAGTAATCACATATTTCTTTCGAAAAAGTGTTAACCCTCGAATATTGTCTTGGAAAATTCTCTGATAATCCTTATAAGTGGAACACTTTTACAGCCGCATTCATTTCTAGGCCACAACCCCGTCGGCCTGCCGAATGGCCTTCCCACGTCGACCAGTTTCCATCAAAACGCTGCACCATTTCATATGCTACCGTATCCGAGCGAAAAACACCCAAATAGAGCATCATCATGAGTCATTTCCAAATTTGTCTTAATTTTATTTGAAACACAACCATTCTTAACGATCTTATCATTTTTTTACTGTACTGGAGCTGTACTCTCATGCCAGCTTTCAAGATACAGGGGTTAAATGTTGGTAACTGTTGCTCTTAATCTGAGGCAAAATTCCCCAAACTACCGCAATATGTTTTCTGGTCGTCTGTATAAAAAGAAATAACAGAAGAAAACAACGTCACTCTTTCGGATCAATATATAGCTATTATACGGTAATCCACCGAGACTGGATTTCATAGTTACCATTAAGGATCAAGGCTTACAGGAGCTTCTCAAGTTCTATCGAATACACACGTGATGATTGATGAAACTTCGTTTAACGATTCAATAGGTGATGATTATTCATGAGCCGGTTAAACTAACAGTGATTTATTTCTTAGTGGATCAGTCATAGAGCAATTACATCATTGATATTTTAAAATCCCCATGTAATCTAGGGATAAATCAGGGAGATGAAATCAGAATTGTAATTCTTCGTTGTCTTGAGATTGAAAATGGATAGTGATGTATGTTGTGATATGTGTAGAAGTTTGACAAATTTTGCCAGATTATTCATAATTAATAAACAGTTCCACAGTTTTTGATATTGCTCATCCTTCACACTAGGAGCGTGTTCTGCTCAGTGGTTAGAGGTGTCCTGCGACACACACGTGAGCTCTGGTTCGATCACGTGCTGCGAGTTCACAAAGCCTTCTATCCCTGTGGGATTAGCAAGCTGGCACCTGACTTGTCTGGAAGGAGAACAACACTGACCTGGTATGTCGGTAGCCCACTGGAAGTCATTATAGAGACCACATATGCAATCAATAACCTCTAGCCATGCTTATTGAAGTCGGGTGCGTGGTGCACCGTTTAGGGATTGATTAACGCCAAACGCTTTATCCTTTATCCTTCCTACTTGCACTTGGATGGCCTTTTTCTCACTTGTCGCATGAAGCTCGACCATATTGTTGAGATCCACGGTCGTGCAATCGTCACCTATGAAGATCTATGGGTTAGTGTATTAATTCGACTAAGGCTTAAGGGTTCTAGTCTTTTTCGTTTCACTGAGATTTTGAGTGCTTTTTTAGTTTACCGGCATCACGGTTAGGTTTCTAAGAAGGAATGGGTGTTAGTGTGCTATAATTAGTCGATGAGTCGAAGAAAGGCAATGAAGCAGGTTAAATCCGATGATGAGGAAAGTTTTCATTTTCCGTCAATGTGTATAACTGAGTGAATTAAACCTCACATTGGACGTAGTTGATATTCCATACTCGTTAGTGATATATTCAATAAATACAGCAGTGCACTGAGCTGAGGTATATCAGAAAGCCACCAAAAACTTAAACTACAGTGGAAAATACGTAAAAATTGGAAGGATACAGTGAAATAGTGGCCGAAAAAAGTGGAGCAATCCTCCATACCTGGCAGCTATTTTTCTCTTCTCGATTCCAACCAGTAGAGGAGAACAATAGGGTGTGCAAATCATTGTAGCTTTGCTATCGATTTGTGCTTAATCAGTTTAATCGTCTTACTTCATTCTTCTCTCTGAAAAGTTCTTATTGATTTCTTAATTTAAGTGAGCGATTATGATAGTGGTCCAATTATGACTTCTTGTATAGTTCCAAGCTGTTAACAAGACCGGATAATTTATTATGCTTTTTCTATTATTGTTGAAGCGTCTTGGGTCGGAAATTCTCGGCCCTCTATAGCCGAGGAAACACAGTACTGAGAGAAACTATTACTTCAGAAACTACGAAAATGATGAGCGTCATACAGGGATGCTACTGTGAATCGGATATTTGTAGTTGAAAACTTAATCGATCAACGAAACTTTTAAGCGAGCGAGTTAATCCACTTTTTAAGATGATTTCTTGAGTCGTTCTACAGCACTTCTCATGATTATTCGAGCACTTGGACGGTCCGTCTTCTGGAGTTGAACACACCCCAGCATATTTGCCATTCGTTTCTTCCCTCGCGATCATCGTCTGCGGTGGTGGTTTTATTCAAGCCTAGTGACGATTGCAAGTCTCATACCGTGATTTGTAAAATAACAGCAGCTGTGAGTAAAAAAAATGATAAAGTTCTTGGTGTTGATCTATCCCTTAGGGATTCGCCATGCATTCTACTTCATTAAGCATCGTTTGGAGGTGACTGGGTGCACATCTGGCCTTCAAAATGACTTGTGGTGTCCTACCGATGCATCAAGCCTGTGCAGCTAACCTCCCAGACAAATCTGGCACCAATTTTCGGATCCCGTACGGATGGAAGGCTTGGTGGGCCAGAGGCGCGGGAATCGATGCCATGTGCAGGGCGCCTCCGACCACTGTGCCACACGCGACCATGCAGTTGCAAGCACAGCTGATTAATTTTAGTTGAGAACACGTCTACCTAAGGTGCATGTGGCCGTCCTGAACGACCCATGATTTCTCGCGGAGTCCACTCTACAGTTCTTTCCGACTATCTGTTGTCTGTTTTTCTTATTATGTGACCGGTCCATCGGTGTCTCGCGATTGATGTATACACTCTCCTGGATCCCAAAAATGTGACAAAATGCTTCGCATTCCTCCCAGATGTTGACAGTGCCGTTTATATTCCAGAAGACATCGTTTAGCACTCTGTGAGTAGTGCGGAGTATTCTTGACGTGGTTAACGTATCAGCCCCATTCTCTTCAGCATAATAGAACATTGGGGTACTTCAAAAACGGTGATTTTTTGGTCACTGCGTTTGTCGTTGGCTTCTCTGAGAAGCCCGAATGCGGCTCAAGCTGCTCTTCTTTTGTCTAAATCCTCCTTCTTTCTGTTTTCCATCTTCATTTACCACCGAAGATATACGCACAAGGTGATCTCTGCAATCAAAGAACTATCCAGTTCCATTTGTTCGTTTTCGCACCATGAGTTTTTCATAAACTGTGTCTTCTTCCCATTTATAGACAGCCCGATATTTTTTTCCAGCTTCATTGAGCCCATTGATCGTCTTCTGTAGTTCGTTGTTGTCTTGAGAAGTTGACAATGTGGTAGGCGAAACAAGGGTTTGATAGGGATTTTCCACCAATACGTGTGCCTTTTTAATCCTAATCGAGTCATTTCATTAACCATTGCAATGTGGCACTAAGGAACTTTGACAATGTCGACTTGTCGAATCCCTTTTCCTAAGGGTATGTAAGTGGTCGATGGAAAAGCTGTGTTTTCTTAGTGCCGTTCCGATAACAGTCGGACAGAGTTCTTATGTAGGAGGGGGTCCACCTCTTGGTCGACGAGATGACGGCTAATAGGGATGGCATTCGTTTCGGCACTGTCAAACGCTTTTTTCATAGTCGACAAAGGTTGGGACTAAAGGCAAGTGGTATTCCCGACAAACTTCAATGACCCAAGACACAGTTTGAATGTGGTCCACGCAGCAAAAATCCTTGTCGAGATCCTGCTTGCTCAATTGCTTGCTCCTCATCCAACCTTCTTGATATGCGCATCAGGATATCTTCGTGAAGAGCTTGTAGAGTACACTCAACAAGCATATCGCACGATAGTTACGAAGATCCCTTCGGTCTCCTTTCCTGGGCAAGATGATCGTGCGCGACGTCCTCCACTTGCTTGGGATTTTTTCGTTTTGAAGGTGGGCTGTCATATGATTTGCGAGAAGGACATATAAATTGTGGCTTCCAGCTCTATGGAGGTCGGCGGTAATATCATCAGGTCCTGGAGCTGTGCCTCTTTTCATGCTTTGTATCGCAACTCGAACCTCCGACGGAAGAATTTCAGGTGGTTTTTTCTCCAGTGGGGATATTAGGGTCCGGGACGGGTTCTCTGGGACGGAAAAAGGTTGGTGTAGAACGCTTCCGTTTTTAATCCCATATCATGGGGAAAAGTTTTTACGATCCCATCTTCATAACTCAAAAGACCGACTTTCGTATGTCGGTCTTCTTGATTTTTTGTTTCTTGTAGTGCGACCACACGAAATTAAATGCGATCTGTCGCTACAAGAAGCGCGGTGAAGATCGGCGCCTGTATTTGCGCTCTGAATTCTGTTGGTGTTCTAAACGTCTTACTTTGCAACACTTATTTTGGAATCCATCCAAACGGTTTGCCGCCTCATCGTGGCTGGAGGCAATAGTGGGTGTCTAGCTGCGATGAACAGAGGGGGGATTCATCTACCTGCCAGGGTCTCCCATGCTGAGCAGAAATCCGGCGTTTCCATCAGGAAACCCAGCTAAGAGTAAACCAGTAACAAGATCCGTCACCGTCCTGGTACCAAACTGGTCACATGGTGGCAAACCTCCCTCTGATCCACAAGTGCGGCGACTGCCGGTAGTAGTGGTGACGACCTGGAGCAGACCTTGGCCTTGCTGACCTCGGCACTCCAGGGAACCAAATAGCTAAACCAGCAAAACTGCGAAAAAAATGGAGACTGCGCTGGGGACCTCAAAAGCCGGTGAGGACCGGCCGTCAAAGTATTAAAGTAAAAGTATTTTGGAATCTCTAACTCTTCCTATCAACATTTTTTAAATCTACAGTTTTTACGTCATAATTATTACCGCTTTTAACTTCTTCAATGTACATTTCTTGCAACAATTTCCACATCGTCATAACCATTACAATTGTGTAACACTAACAATTTTCGACCTTCTCATACAAGGTTAGTTCTCTAACTCTCTGTGGTAACCACTAAAAACCTGAGTAAAAAATAATTCTTTCATCGAGTGTACCTATAGTAGTTCCCACGTGCTTGAAAGGTATTCTAGCACATTTGCTGACATCTCGACAACTGAATATAACAATCAACATAAAGTTTCTGTTTCTTTGACTGCTGATCCACCATCTTCTAAGACACGACTATTTTAGGATACATTTTTCTCTCTGTCCATTTGGTTCGGATTTGGAAAGACTTACATTCATTCAATGGTACATTCTATTCAACATAAAACTAGATCTTCGACTTAGAACTTAGTCTAATGCGCGGCACGCATTGGTGGAATACTATCCCCCACCCTAAAAAAGCACTAGAGACTAACCGATAGAGACGTTTATGCCAGGTTGGTAAGTTCACAGGCAGTTTCCACTGATAAGTTTGATCAGTGGACTGATCTTGTATAGACTTTTCTTTCACCACATCTTGTAATATCCTGTAAATGAAGGTGGTTGAATAGCCTTTATGCCCGTCGCTTGCAATAACGTGGGGCCAAGTGTATGGATTGTGTAACTGGTACCTCAAATCCACAATATCTCATCTCTTAAGGCAGAGACCCTGAATATTTTGATCCTTTTAACGGTTAGTAGGTTCTTCTTCTCCTTGCGATTATTATGACTAATAGAGCTACAACATAGAAGGGGTAGAAATGAAAATGTTATGGAACTGAGTACCAAAGTTTTACAGAATTATACTATGATGGAGGACGTTAGACATGTTTCACTAACACGGAATAATACATGGAAGCAAGCACAGGACATGTAGGACAAAAGAAAACTGGAATCAGCCAACGATGAACGGTGAAAAAATTCTTGAACAATTGAAGCTGTTGCGTCGACCTCGATTTCTAGCTATACTAAGCTCGTGAGCACTGCTGTCCCTACACGAATTTCATTTCCAGAACACCAAAACTATCCTAGATTCGCAAAAACAAGTGATTGCCTGTGGTTAAAGACTTAAAATGCCCTACTACGGAGATTTTTGAGATCTAGTTAACCACGTTCGAACAACATTCAAAATGTCAACGAAGAAAGAAGTCCATTGATTCCCAAGTCACAACCAAATTCAAACACGAATCCAAACATGCACGCCAATATGTACGACGATTGCAAGACAACGGAACGAATGGAAGAGGTGCTGAGAACCGCACGACATGTGGAGATTTGCCATCTAGTTATCTAAATAGGCGTATTTTTTCAAACAGCAGAGAATTAACAACACAAATCCAGCATAATTCTTGTTGAGAGTTCCATGAAATTGCGCAACTGTCTCGGATTTGCTATTCTCACGATTTGTTAACGAGTCAATGAAGCTATTGCTTGAATACAATTCCGTGCCGACTTTTACTCGCTTTTTTTGTTGGAACAGGTCTCTTGCTTTTCGGTATATTATGTTGAAGTATGTCATGAAACATTTTATTGGAGGAGACGTTATACGGGACGCATGGTGTTGAAGTGCCGGTAGGAACAACACAGACGGCAACAATTATAAGACGAAATGGAAGACATAAGACGATCAGCCATAGATTCTGGTCGGGAACCATTACTCCACGAACTTGATTCGACAAGGGCAACATGAGCGGCAAAAATTCGTTTCGATGTGAACGGTCCATTATGTTTCACGAAGATACTTTGCACTGAAAGCTGGAACCACTTCTCATTTAGTTACATACAACTTGGAGGGCGCGGGACGTAGCCCAAATCACCATAACTCAATTCAGTGGCTAGGCATAAACTTTGTTGTTAGCTGCCTCATATACGAAGGCCACGACCAGTCTCTGTTAGTCAGTACTTGCGAATCTCTGCTGCTTCACCCTCATCGACGAGCTTGTTTTTTCCTTTTGAAAACAATACTTACTTACTCACTTGATACTTGAACGGCCCGTTTTCACTGGTTGTGCGGGACCCAGAATAATTACCATTTTTCTGGAGATTTGCTGGTTAAGCCATTGTGGTCCCTTGGAATCCCTGAGGTCAGCCTGGCCAAAGTCTGCTCAGGTCTTCACCACCACAGGCAGTCGCAGCCCTTGTGGACCAGGAGGAAGATTTGCTACCATGCGACTAGTTTGGTAGCAAGACGGTGGTGTATCCTGGTATTGGTTTACCCTTAGTTAGGCTCTCTGATGGAAACGTCGGACTCCTTCTCAGCTTGGGAGACCCTGCGGGGGGAAACGAATCCCACCGTGGTACATCGCAGCCCGACACCCAGGAACACCTTCCGTCCACGATGAGGCGGTAAATCGTTGGGAGGTTTGGAAAACAGTACGTTCCACACCTCCATCGCTGAGGAAATAACAATGCAGCCGAAATCCTGTTCATATAGTTGAACTCTGGTCTTGTCCTTTTTACGAACTCACAAAGTTAAGTCAACGACAATCGCTTCACGACGGTTCTCCGCGAGATTCTCGCTGCTGTGAGCGATAAGTGAACAAGCCGATTTAGAGTCCTTTTCCTTTTGTGTAGAGACGCTCGCTTTCCCTTCGTAAAGTGAAGATGCAGAAAACCGGTATAGTTAGGCCTTGTACCTCACCCATTATAATAACCTTGACAAACGCTGTGAGACCATTACTTTATTTTAGACATTGAAGCATAACCTAAGCTGAAAAAGAGTTCATCGGTTACCACAATCTCAAAATCGCCTTCTTGAAGTTCGACAAGCAGCCAGTCCTGTTTTTTCCTCGGAAAACACGGCTATAGATCTGTCTACAAAAACGGTCTGCTGTATTTTATATGATGAATATAAAGGAATCCCTCGGGAATGCACCATGTATTTAACTTCATTAATATTGTAAAAGATGAGTGAATGAAATTACAGAATGACTTGCAAGGTCTACCGATGTATGAAGTCTATGTTTTCATCCTCTCTCACAAGTTTGACAACCAGTTCGCCGATCTCGGAGGGATGGAAGCCGTGGTGAGCCTGGGGCGAGGAATGAAACCTACGACGACACATCTATTGCAGAGTACATCTGAACACTCCACTTTACAGATACGCGTATTGAATATATTGATAATCAATCTTGTAATCTGAATGAGCAAAGTGCGATTTAGATATGTAGTCAAAGTTGACAACTGCCGATATTAGAGGGTAATTTAACAACTAGAACTACTGTGTTGTGGCTGCCGTCTTTCCTTCGTTTCGAAAACGTCATGGTTTGCTTCTTTTCATGTAGTTAGCCTCGAACTGACATGCGGGAACCTGGGTTCGGCAGAATACGTTGAAAGTGTAGGTTCTTCTCAGTGTTCATAGTCGCTACTGGCTTTTCACCCGTAATGTGGACGACTTCGAGCCGTCGCATCGTGGTTTTCTTCTCGAAACCGCAATATTCGGACGATAGCATCGCTCATTTCCTGGCGAGATCGTATCGCCAGATAGCCGAGCCGCAAGCAAAAGCGGCGGAATTTATGCTGCACCCCGTCCCAACGCCCCCAGCTTCTGCCCTCACTCGGCCTCCTGCTCCATCAGCTTTATTTTATTGTCAGTTTGTGTTGATTTTAGAGTTGATCAAACATAAGAATGTTGGTGACAACCTTTAGTTAAATAAGAACCCCAACTTCAACGGAGGGATTCAGGGTCTTATTGGCGCATTAATAAAAATACAAATACAACAGTAACTTAGACAGATATTTAGTTTCCAGAAATTAAAAGTTGAATTTGGAGATCTTCACGGATCCTCTACTTGGCGGCAGCCGTCATACTTCTCTATTGCAGAGCTTCGAAAATTAGGTCTACGACTAAAGATAGTTTAGAACTTCCTTATTTCGTGAGAAATCAATAACAACATAACCGACACGTATAGCAATCTCTTTTTTTCTTTTCAAATTTTTTCCACTTTCACGCGTTTTTATGCGTAAGGAGATGAAGCCACTGGATTGTTTTGGACGGATGAAGCGTTTTTTTTCCGTAGATGCTTTGTACAGCAGCTATAATTTTGATTTCGAAACTCTTTTAAGTCAGACCTCTTTTCCTTTCTATCACTGCCCTTCTCTATAGATGCTTTATACATACACATCTTTTATCTCATCTAATCATCGTTACAACTTCTCAAAGCCAATGCCTTTAACATTATACCAATGATTAATGCCTCATCGCGTCCAGAAGTGTTCCCAGGTTTCGAAATGACGATGTGCAGTAGGAGTTCGTCCCCATTAGAGCTTCCTTCATTGAAAATGACTTTGACGTTTCCATCCAGAAATTCGGCTAAAAACTAAACCAATGCTAGAAGTGACTGCCATTTCGGCAGCAACATAGACATTAACTGGCAAGTGGTGACCACCAGGGGAAAACAGTAGCACGGATTTCGAGATTCCAGTGAAGGAAAGTCTTGCCCAGCCAGGGATCATAAGCCAGTTGAAATTCTGGGTTCTTTGTAATTCCAATCATTTACCTGCTCAACTAAACATTGAAACCATGAAAACCACGTCGTCCAGTCAATGCGCGTTTAGAACACGTACACTCTATAACACATCAATGATAAATCTCGAGGCTGACTTTTTTACTAACCTCTGCATCGATCAGTAATTTACTATTTTCTCAGTGAGCAAACTCGATGCCATTATTATACTATCTATTCTTTGGCAAATATTGCAATAACAATTTTATGCCTGCTCATCGAGAAAACAGTAAGTATTAACAATGCTACCTTTTTATTTGGGCGCGTGTGGCGCAGTGGTTGGAGGCGCCACCGCGACACACGCGTGGAATCGATTTCCACGCCCATGGCCCACCAAAGTCCCTCCATCCCTCCGGGTTCGGCAAATTGGTACCAGACTTGTCTGAGAAGATAGCAGCACTGGCTCGATACATCGGTAGGCCACCGCGAGTCATTGCAAAGGCCAGATATGCATTCAATCACTTCCAACGATACTTAAAGAAGTCGAATGCATAGCGCATCCCTCAGGGATTGATCATCGCCGAGAGTTTTATCCTTTATCCTTTTTACCTTTTTATTTACTGCCTCTTATAATTTTTTCATGGCAGGGTATTACGTGTGAAACAACAGCAATGATGAAGAGATATTTGCAAAACTCCGGAAAGCATGTGTCTGCGGTGGGAAACGAATGCGATATTACCCTTTCCGGGGGCTATCGCTAGGACTAGCTGAGAGGCAGGCGAAACAAAGGACCCGCATGATGTAGTGATTAACGCGTTAGCCACCGGAAAGGGTAATAGTTCCCCACCGTAGACACCTGCGGTCCGGAGTTTTACAAATATCTCAGCATCATTATTGTTATATTAACAATGTTTCAAAGACATCTTTATTGATGTAGTGTTTTTTGTGTTTTTTAAACCTCACTTGTGGATAATTGGCTGAGTTACAAATTAAAGGAAATGCTAGGGATTAGCGAAGATAGCAATCAATTTGCCAAAGTGGCGAAGATTACATGTCGCCGGATGTAATGTAGTGGAATTTAGGCAAGCTTTTTCCTCTGGTGGTCAGTATTTTCCAGTGTTTTATTTTTTAATTGCTTCCTGAAAGTATATTTTTCGCGTTGCGTTTTTTGAATAGAAATGTTGCCTACCAGTTAGATCCAGTAAAGTTTAGAGGATCATGTACAAAATTCAATGTGAACAAACGCCCTACTTTTATTGTAGTTGATTTTATTGATTTATTGATCAACGCATCATTCAGAAACAGTAAACGAAGGTATGTTTTCGAAAACTGCTGTACTTTGAATGAATCTTCGTAGCCTGATTTCCGGCCACTGAAACATTTATCAACGAAAAGAAGCTCTCGTGAGACCGTGTATTGCTTGAACTGAACAAGCAAAAAAGAAAAGATAACATGACTGTAGTGGGAAAAGTTAAACGAGAAGATTCATTTGGTTGTCTATTTAAAAAACGTAATATGCGGAAATGCTGATAAAATCAGCAGTTGATTCAGTTCTAGGACGGGGGACGTGAATGGAGGGCACGCAGATCGTCGATGGTGGTGACCTTATCAACTAACATCGATCCCATCACTACTATGAACTGCACTTGTTCGTAGTTTTCTCTTGTTTCCAGTCATTCAACATCTGCAAGAGCTGCTGTTCATCATTAGGATCATCCCCTTGAGTCATTTTTACACGTATTCTTCAGCTTTTTTGCTTAATCGCGATAAATCTAGATCTGGATAAAAGCAGCATGTCGAAAAAAAACAGAAACAGTTTTCGAAAACTCATCTAAGTTTTCTCACCTCTCTGATTTTCTTAAGAAAAAAGAAACTGACTGTCAGTATTTTCTCCACAAATGAATGATTGAGGAAGGCGGCACAGGGCTAAAATTTCTTCAAATGTTTATGACGCTGGAGGAATTGTGTGTAAATGACGCCTTGTTTTTTCACCTTACGCTTTACTCTGCTCACCACAGAACAGAAAAACTTTTATAAGAACACATTTTGGCCCATTGTTTTGAATTTTTTCATAGGTTTCTGTAAAGAGCCGTTTCATGTCTTCGTTGTAGGACCTCTAATGGTAATTAAAACCTTCTTCTTCATGAACATTGTAATTCGAAAACAATGACACTTCACGGACTTTTTTTGGCCCATTTTTCTCCCGTGCCGCTTCAAGCTAAATAATCGACGTACTAAAGCAGAATAAATAACCTGTACTGTTTTTAGCTCACAATATTACAATAAAAAATTTGTTGCATATCCATGAAAGTGTCTTGAAGTTTGATAATAAGAGGAGTCTTTACTTAGAGTGTATAGGAAGCTGAACTATTCTAAACCACAGGAAATGCTTGAATTCTTATGACATGGCACTATTTTAAAACGATCACTTGCTACAAGAAGTAAAAATGATATTTATCACGCTTTGAAAGCACAGGGGCATGTGTAGCACAGAGATGAGAGGTGCCCCGCAATAAAAACCTTCGACTTTGGTTCGATTCCGCTCGCCGAGCCCACCAAACTTTCCGTTAACACGGATGGATAAATTCTTAAGAGATTCTTATCTAGGAGGACAACGGAACAGACACAATACATCGGTAGGCTACCGCGAATCACTGTAAAGCCCAGATATGCATTCAGTTACTTCCAACGATGCCTAGTGAAGTCGAATGCCGAATGCATAGCGCATCCCTCAGGGAAAGATCAACGCTGAGAGCCTTGTCCTTTCATCCGTTAATGCCTCTGCACCGTTTTGCGCGGCTGGCCCAAGGGAACATGAGCGCTTTTTTGTCAACTGCTGGCATTCTTGTTTTTGATAGTAAAAAAAAACAGTTCTTTAATAACTACGGCTTCATGGGTAGTTAACGTGACTGAATTGTAGAAGAGAACTTGTCATTCTATAGGAATGAATCATATATGTGCTATTAATTACTGTGCGTTAGTATTGTCCATTATGCAAGTAAATATCTGCCAGCACTTGGAAGTGTTTTTGCACTCTATATTGAGGCTATTTGGGGGTTCTGTGCCTGCACATTTTATACAGTAACCATAACGATTAAAATAAAGTAACAGGTTAGTTGCTGATTAAACTAGCGGTTAATAAAGTTTTCGAAAAAAGGTTTCTTGTAAATCGTTGGGTGGAGAGAGTGGTTTCCTCGATGTCATCCATACTATTTCAATCTATTTACGATTAGTTACTGAATAGATGTGCAGAGGGGGAAAAAAATTATTACAATGCGTTAAACTGAAGAAGATGGGGCGAATAGCACAGTGGCTGTGATGCCGTCCTCACGAGCATGGTGCTAGTTCGATTCCGCTCCGGGCCAACCAAACCTCTCATCCTTCCACAATCGGGAAATTGTTACCGGACTTGTCTGGGGAAAAAAATCACTCTCTGCAATCCAATTGGGAACGCCCCAGCTTGGCTATCTCATAACTCCTGGAGGAATTGTTCCACCAGCTTTCTACGACATTCAAGATGAAATGAAAATCCTCAAGCAGCAACCAAAACCACACGTAAAGTTGGAAGATCTTCGCGATGGATGCGAGGAAACGAATTGAATGTGAGAAGTGCTGGGATCCGCACAGTAGACGTGAAGACGGGTCAAATAAAATAAAATAAAATAAAAATAAAATAAAATAAAATAAAATAAAACGGAGTAAAAATAAAACAAAATAAAAACTGAAGATGAACACTATTGTGTCCGTACGGTCGTGTGGTCTCAACCTGCTATGGACACTGTAGTGACCATTCGTGGCGGAATAGCTTGTAAGCCATTTTCGCTACTTACGTATAAATCGTAACACAGTAACAAGTCATACATTTAAGCCATGTATTTCTACCAGCATATGACTATTTGGAAAGACATCGTTATTCTTCGCTTGCTCTCGTTTGCTTATCAGTCCCGCGCGACAACAACGGGTCGTTTATCAGCGCTCTGCGTATCTTCGTATCCGTGCTCATTTCGCAGTCTCTGACCCCAATATCAGCCTGTTTCCTCGGTACTCTACTTAATTTCAACAGTTTTTTTCGCGTTCTACCTTGATAAGATAAGTTCGTGCAGGTGTTGATGACATGGAGACGGGCTCTCGCCGCAAACAGCTGCGTCCTGCCCGCGTGGACGACGAACGCCAACAGTCACTGGCCACCGTCCTGCCTCACCGCCGATCGACAGTGACGTCGCCGATGAACAGCAATCTGAGTGCTGCGGACGGTCGATCGACGTCAGCCGAATCCCCCGTCTTTGACGGCGTGGTGAAGTTCGAGGTCGACGATGAGTCGAGGCTGGAGATGATGTCTGGCGAGACGCGTGGACCGTTTCCGGTCAAGGAGCTGCGCGCGTCGAACAGCGAGGCCGAGAACGCCATCATGTTGGTTGACCAGATGGGAAATAAGCACTGCTTCGATGTTGATTCCAGCGATCCGTTAATAAAAAGGATTAAACCATGCCCTAATGCACTCGAGGCGAACTGTATCATTTTCCATGTTGAGTCCCTGATTCAAATTTTAATCACACGGGACATTCGAGACGATGAGGATTTGGTGGCGATTTTTCTACCACAACAACAGCCATCAACGGCATCTGAGGATGCGGAAAAGCGATACCCCTGTTCCCGGTGCCACATCGCTAAATTCAACAACATCGACAATTTGAATGCTCATCAAAAGTTCTACTGTAGGGGAAATAGTCGCGCAGTAATCGGTGTTCCATCTACTCTCGTGCCAAGCATTCATCACGGAACCTCGGTTGTTCCTCCGCAGAACGTCATACTCATGCCGATCGCCTATCACGACCATCGACATGAAATAGTGCAATTGCTCGGTCCACCTCAAACCATCGTTCCCGTCGCCATTGGTCGACCAGAAAGCAGTCAGAATGGCATACCGCAGGTCGCCGTGCCACTGACCGATCCGCTTCTGGTTCAGCGCGGCCTGTGTGGTTCTGTCAGCACTCCTACGAAGCTTCAGTTTGTGATCGGAGATCTTACCGTCACAATTCCGGTCTTGCCAATAGAAATCAGTGGTCCAGCAGGATTAAAACGCACTGTAGAACGGCCAATTTCCACACCACTTGATCTTTCAAAGAAGCGTCGAGAAGATGATTCAGGCAGTTCGGGCACAGCAACACCAACTAACGCCATTAGGGCTTCCCATTCGGACGTGGAGAAACCGTTTCTCTGTGCGTGTGGTATTTCGTTTTCCGCCGACGAGACACTGAAGGCACACCGACAATATTATTGTAAGATGGTCGAGCGCCGGGACGACAACAAAGACCCACCGAAAAAGGTGAAAACGCGGTGCAGTCAATGTGAATATGAACCGGGTTCTCTATCGCAGTTATCAGTGCACGTACGAACCGTTCACAATGAAGTGCAGGCGTATGTGTGTCGTTTGTGTGGATACCGTGGATTCAGTCTTAGGGGAATTCGAAGCCATATGAGGTCACATTCAGAGTTGGACGCTATGAAATTTGAGTTTCTGCTAGCCCATCACATCGCAAAAGTGAAAACCGAAAGGAAAAGCCCAGAGAATCAAGAAACCATGGAACAGGAATGATACGCTATGTGTTCCTGTAATTCCATTACTCCAATGATTCTATTCGTTTGCCATTTGCGTGGTAGATCGGTCTTCAGAGTGTCTGACACTTTATTTCAAAGTTTCATATTTTTCCTTGATTTCGGGTTATCTTTGCCACAATTCCGTTCTAAATGCGAGTTATTGTTTCGTCCCTAATGTTCCGAAACTACGTTTCTTTCTGTTTTTTCTTCGTATTTCCCAAGTTTCTTTCTTGTCACCGAATTCAGTGACATTCTACATGAACGGTGAAATTTCAGAATGTTCAACAACATTGAAAATTCCTTGATTAGAATCTGCATTGCAACAAAATGCTTTCGATGTTTTGCATTGCTTGTTTCTGACCGGTTGTCATCTTTCGTTCTTTCTGCATTTTCAACCGAAACTGCTTAGCAGAGATGACATTAAATTAAAGAAGTAAACATTTATTTTTTTCAGTTCTGGTGCACTTAAGCATTCTTTCATCTACTAATGTGCTCATTTTTCAAGTGAATATATAGAAACGCGCGACCAACACAGTAAGTTAGGCACATTCACTTTTCATTTGAGAAGTCACATATTAAAGGATAAAGCTGTCGACATTGATCAATCCCTGAGTGATGCCCCACGCATTCGACTTCATTAAGTATCGTTGGAGATGATTCAATGCATATCTGGCCTTTACAATGACTCGCGGTGGCCTACCGATGTATCAAGCCAGTGCTGCTATCCTCCGAGACAAGTTTGGTAACAATTTGCAGACCCTGGAGAGATGGAAGGCTTGGTGAGCCATGGGCACGGGGATCGATCCCATATGTGCGTCGCAGGGCGTCTCCGACCGCTGCTTCACACGCGCCCATTTTGAGAAGTCAAATAACCAAATAAATGTTAGAGATCTGTAAAATTATATTATATTATGTATTAGATATATTATGCTAGAGATACGAGAAGAGTCTATACGCGAGCTCTGGAAGTCTTGAATGCTCTATCTTGATAAGGCAAACAACTATGTGCATCGTTAGTTGCAAAAATTTTTTTTCTGCAAATTATGCCACAGTAGAGTTCAGTACGTCTGTTTAAAACTGGCGAAGCAAATTATTTTAGACGGAGTATAGTCAATGTAGGAGTGCGTGTAACGCAGTGGTTAGAGGTGTCCTGCAATACGCACTCGTTCGGTCTGTTGCTCGCTCTAGTACCCAGGGCTCACCAAGCTTTTCATCCTTTTTCCGTCACAAATTAATACTAGGCTTGACTTCAGAAGACGAAGACGCCGACTTTACATCTTGAAAACCAACTTTTATTGAATCTCGGCATATTATTCCACCAGCGTTTCAGCACCTTCGACTTCTTTATAACCGCTTGGTCCCAGTCGATAGTTAACAGCCAGTTGTTATCGCGATAAGGGTGCTCGTCTCTGATTATTATGCCGAGTTTGAATGAAAAGCGGCTTTTAAAACACTGTTGCCCCATGTGCCAGCTAATACTGGCACCGTCTATTGCAGGATGCACTGCCCTTCCCCACAACCTCTGCAGTTTATGGACTGGTGTGTCGAGACCACATTCGAGCAGTGCTCCATTCAGTGGGTTCGATTCGAGGCAACAACAAACACCCACGTCGAGACAACGACAAGTTGTTAGCTTAATAATCCAGGAATGTACTGATTTGACACGTCGATAAACTCAACGCAAGTCGTTATATAAGCCAGATGTGCATTTCAGTCACTCTGCGATGCACGATGAAGTCGAATGCATCACCTATTCCTTAGGGATTGATCAACACCGAATGCTCCTACTGGAATAACTGCACATAATTTTCTAGAATATTGAAGAAAGCAATAATAATGTGTGTGGTCGAGTAGTTGAGGAAGGGAAAGACAGGTTTTAGAAGGATTACAAATAGATTGATATCATGTGTACTTAGTGAATTAAGACGAGTGGAATAGAATGCTTGGCCATGTCGAGAAAAAAACTTTTGATATCTTTTTCTTCAAAATTATTCTCTGTTTCAGGTTGTGTTCAACTGTTCAATTTATGCAGGACTCCTTAGCTTCTATGGATTTTCCTATTTTTATATGACCCGTCTTCACGTCTACTGTGCGGATCAAAGTACTTCTCACATCCAATTCGTTTCATCGCATCCATTATCCATGAAGATCTTCCAACGTTTACGTGTGGACTTCGGTTGCTGCTTGAGGATTTCCATTTCATCTCGAATGTCGTAGAATGCTGGTCGAATCGATTCTTTCGAACACGAATGTAGAAGTTTGTGTTTATATTATCTTAGGAATTCCCGTCTTTTAAGTTATCACGAGGTTCATACCACGTTTTCATAAAATTCACTGGCAGACATCTTGACGCCTTCGGCTTATTCAGTGCCTTTTTCTGTTCTATTTTTAAGAGGCTGTAACCACCGGTGCTGTGTATGTGTATGTGTATCGTATGTGAACCACATACAAATGGCCTTTCTCTTTGAATATAGAAAAGGAAACTGCTCTGAATAAAGCGAGATCGTCGAAATATCAGCCATTGAATTCCACGAATATGTGATAAAAACCTTGCTTCAACTCAAAAAAGGAGAGTTCGTAAGTTCATGTAAATAATAAAGGATAAGGTTTTTCGCGTCGAGCAATCTCTGACGTGTGCGACATACATTCAACTCCATCGAGGATTGTATAGATGGCAAAATGCATATCTTGCCTACTCAATAATTTAGGGTGAGCTATCGAACTGTTAACTCAGTGCTGCTATCCATCCAGACAAGGGCTGTATCAATTTGCCAATCCCTGAGTGATGCAGGCTTGGAGAGCCCGAGGCATGGGATCGAATTCACGACAATATGTGTAGCAATTCCCAAGTCCGTCTTTATATTAACTTCGATATTGATCAATAATTCTCTGCGCTTTTGATAAGCAAACGCAAAATTTTTTGTTTTATTCCCAACTCACAATAAAGCTGATGTTTCGCCGGATTTCGTCTTCCCTAGAGTCTGGAAAGATCACGCTCACTGCAATCTAGTCTGCCAAACTGTTCCATAACTCCAAAGAAAGATCATGAAACCTGGATTGCAATATGACTGGAAACAAAGTAGCTTCTTCGCACACTCACCGCTTTGAGGCTTCTACTGAGTATGTCGCGTGGAGACCAACCGCACCGATTTCGCATGGATGGTAATGCACCTCTTGAACATTAAAACACCAGTCAGAGATACTGTGTAAGTTCATACGTGATAAAGAGACATTTCTCTCTGTGGTTCACTTTGGATTCATAGGATTTACTCAGAATGCCTCTGGGACTTTACATACTGAAGTTTTCTATTACGTGAGAACGGTCACTTCTACTTCAAGCCATATCTATCCCACCTAAGGTGGAACGAAAGAGGTTTGACATAAATATCAAAAAATATTCGAAACAGAGTTGAACATTTGGCGTAACAGAGGCATTCAGTGTTATTGAGAAAGAGACCATTAGTTTTATTGATTTTAGTGAGTAATACGGACGTGAAGAAAAACCGCACGGAATCCGATACAGCCAGGATATTATTCGAACATTTGACGTCCCATCGACCAGTTCTCATCAACAAGTGACCGGGCTCATCACGCGTTACTCGTCAGAATGCAAGCATCTTAATCACTGATAGATCAGAAAGACTTTGCTGTCAAATAAGAATGGGAGTCTCGGTGGCATCGGTAACTATTGCCCAATCTCTTCAATTGAATAAATATCTCCGTATGTTTCAGCTATGTATGGCTGGCTCGAAAGGTTAACAAAAAGAATAATTCAGCACTAAGCGAGTAGAAGGAAGCAAAGAAGCAAACGGCATGGAAAGTGTCCAAGATCATTGCGGATGTAATGGAATAGACAAAAACGCTCGACTACATGCCCAACTTCCCGACTGTACGATTCTCCCTGCCTTAATGTGCGCGTTGGAAATCAAATCCCCAAGTATGCCGGAAAAAACTGGTTGGTCTTGAAAGCGTAGTCAAGTGCGTGATCCTGGATGCATCAATCATTACGCGTGTGGGAAAAGCCCCTGATGTACGTCAGTGGTCAAGAATCGGGTGCCATTGTGCCGGCCAAAGTGTCAAAAAATGAGATGAGGCGGATACGCGATACTTTGTGTTGGTTACCGGCCAATGCACAAAATGTGTTGGTTGGTTCGTGTAGCAGTCGCTTCTCTTCGTTCTGCCTCTCACGCGAAATTTATTATAGTTGCTAATACTGTAGTAGCTGCTAATGGAAATTATGTCTTCGAGTCAATTCTCGGCATCTTACGATCACTAGCTTTGAGTAGTATGCTCGGCATAGTAGAAGTTGCCACGTGGGGCTTTTTTGTAGTTGTCGCAGAGCAATATCTCAAACTTGGGTAATTAAACCGCTTGTAACTATAATAATTCAAGAATAACGAAATATGAACATCGGTACAATACAGGTTGCAATATAGTATCATGGTCAATAAGTGATGGTCACGCGGGTTAGTATCTTTGTGATAGGCTGGCGAACAGTGTCATGTGCATTTAGAATACATCGATAGTGTCATAAGATTTAGGTACATCTAAGGGATTCATATAAGGCTGTAATAGCTGACTCACAAACAACAGTACTATAGGATTACACTATGTGTAGGCTTATGATGTCGTTCTGATGAGGTTATGTGTTAACTTGTAAGTACGTTGCCGTTAGGTTAAACGTATTAAAGAGTACATGCAAGCGTATAAGTATATTGCGATATGGTTAATGTGAACACACAATAGAGTTAGCGTGTTTATTTAGAGGAACAAGAGTTAACACTTTGGATTAACTACGTGGTGCATCTCACATGATCAACAGGGGGGGGTGGGGAATACGACACCATATTGACTCACGGGGGCTATTTAAATGTCTTCTGGAGGAGGCGGTGCCCTGGCACTGGTCCAGAACTTTCACAGAAAACACCCGTCGCCTTCTACATTCAGCTGCCTCATGAAGGTTTCGAACAGAGACAACACACAAAGGTTCCCACTGCATACAAAGAGAAAGGATGTTTGCGACAACCAAAGTTTTTTCTCAATGAAGTGAAAAATGTTTACATGCTGAAAGATCTCAAAGCGATGTGAGGAACCACGAATGTGATTACCACAGAACTACGATATGATGAAGGAATAGTAAATATTCCAGCAATAGTTGCTATAAATGCCAATACCAGTGAAGATATGGTAGGAGGCTTCGCAACTGAGGGTAATGTAAAACGTAAGGGAATGCTTAGAAGTTGCTCTGCTTAGGAAAAAAATAGCAGAGAGGAATGTAGGAGTGCATTGAGGATAATAAATTATTTAGAAAGCGCATTTGGGATTGTAATAATGCTAGTCTATGGGAATGTGTGGGATTGTAATAATGCTAGTTTATGGGAATCGTAAGATGAGTTTAGCATATGATTAGCTACATGTGAGGTTATAACAAATTTAACTTATTGGTGATTATAATGAACTTGATAGCATACGATACAATAATAGTCATCGTGTGAAAGTAGTGTTAAGCAATATCGATGTGCCTTGTCTGGTGGTCAAGGAGAGGTATCGAAGTAGGGCAAGTACGTGGGCATGCGTTATTCAATTATATAGACAAGATTAATGATAAAATAGAGACTACTGTCTACAGGTAGTGGATAAGAGTCGTAAGCGGTTGGATTCGACACGATGTCAAACGTACCGCAGGAAGACTTATGGGTAGCCGATGACCACAATCCTTTTTGAAAATCGTAGAAAATATATATGATGCTCGACGATTCATAAAGTATGAGAACCGTACTCTTTCGCGTAACGGATACAAGCAGAAAATTCACTGCCACCGGATCGAGTCTTTCGATGACACATGGAAGTGCAAGCGACACAGGTGAAAGAGAGTTAGAGATAATACAGGGCACCTGTCACCTGTAACCTGTCATCTCGTTGATCATCGAATGACTCAAGCGGGCGCCAGTAAATCCTCCATTTTTGCCATTCATGTGCAAGAGTAGCCCAGTGTGTTCTTCCCGCTCTAGGGTCTCGTTAAGCATCATAGCTTTTTTTGGATTCGTGCTACAGGCATTCTTTAGCACTTACCGTTCCAATCCGCTTTTTGTATAAGCTGGTGCATCACGGTCACATGTATTTTCTCTAAAACCTCTTGTATAGCCTTTACCAATATTCTGTTCAAGCAGCTCTATCAGGTTATGCTAACTAAGAAACATTCTAGAACCTTCCTCTGAGCGTGTCTCTTGTTCCTTCTGTCGTCTGCGCATCGACATCAAATTATGATAAAGACTAAGTCGAAGCGTTTTATGTGCACTTGGAAAAAATTCTACAGGAAAGACCTTGCAATCTTTAAGAGCATCATCGGAGATTTTAACGCTATGATTGGAAGCAAAACAACGTCTGAAGAACATCACTTTAGGGCCCACGGATTAGAATGGAATGAGTATGGTGAGCAGCTGTCTGAGTTTCTCACGACGACCAAGACAATCTATGGTAACTCGCAATTTCAGAAGCTCCACTCTCAACGCTGACGTGAGAATCCCCCAGTGGGAGAGTACCATAAAGGGTGCCATAAAGAAGTATACCACTAAACAAGATGCTTACTGTACTGTCGATACATAGACGACTGCTGTATCGTCTGTTCCACACAAGAATAGATGGAACAATACTTTGAATTGTTAAATAGACAATGGGGTAGTATATAAAATCTACGCAAAAAAGACCAACCGTGAACTGCATTAGATTCTAAAAATACCGAAATCAAGCGTTCAGAAAGTAGCTGCATGAGAAAATGGTATCGTAAGCCAAATAGTGAAATTATACTAGTTCATTACTCTCCTCTCATCCTTGACCCACGAGAAAAGCACTCATCAAAAACATGTACAGAACGGCTAAAAATGTGTGCACAGGAGAAGAGAAGAGAAAGGGATCCCTAAATTTGGTACGAAAAATAGCCATTTCCAATGGGTACGAAGCAGAAGCCACTCGGATCAGGCAAAAGAGTAGAATTCTTCCCGAAATAATGTTTGGAAGCGAAGTAGTAATATGATCCCTTTTATGCTACCCTTCATATCAAACGGAATAAGTTATGCCATTAACACGTTCCTAAGAAAAAAGTAGTCTTGAAAAATCTGTGGCAGTTTTTGACCTCTCGCCAAATATCCTACGCTGTCAGCTAGTCCTCAACCGCCTCATTGATCGCTTGTGCAGCTCAGGGAGGTTGTGTAATCTGTCCTAATGGGAGAGACGGAGATTGCATGAGTTCAGGTACAATATATTTGATATCACGTAAGGCATATGGTGAAGTCTAGAGACGGATAGAATTTTTTGAATTTGCATAGAAGAAACCTGGATAGAGAAGTTAGAATTGGACAAAGCACTCCTCTAGGTACACACAGAGTGCAAAAGGACAATGGTGACGAATTTAAAGTGACTGCCAAGATCCTAACGCAGGAATTCAAAAAAAAGCCCGTAAGGTTCTCAAGGAGTTTTGGATAAATTTCAAAAAATCCGAAGACGAAACGGAAAGGCGAATCCTCGCTATCAAATGTGATCCAGCACCTTTTTTCTAAACTTTCTTTTTTTCTTTTTTCTCTTGATCTATGTAGGTCTCACTCGTCATGCCACGTGATCACAACGTGGGTGGCCCCATACGCGCCGTAAGTAGTGTTTGAACAAAGTGTCGTTCACTTATATGTTAGGTCTTCATTAATACTACAGATATTTCATCGAGTTATAAGCCTGCCGTTACATAAAATACGTCAAGGCTGTGAGGAAGGAGAAGTCGCCTGTACGTCATTCATTGAACCAAAGCAGCAACAATAGCAACAACAAAAATCGATAGCAACCTCAGGTCAGTTCAACGAGCTCCGTTTATAAGACTGTACATATACATATATTGATTATTTATGCCGTGGTTTATGGAATCGGTCTTTTGAACTAAAGAATCGATAAAGAACTGCGTGACGGAAGGTCCTTGCACTTCGTTTAATTCGTTTGGTACTCATCCACCAAGCATTTTTGTCTTTGCGAGATCTTTTAAATATCAAACGACTGCTCACTGAATCATCACCTTTCAATGTCGAGCTCTTTTTGGAACTTTTTCCAGTAGTTTTTATTCGTTCTCTTTCGAATATCGTCTTCATATGGTCGTTGTGAACAGCTAATGGGTGACTACGAAGACACCCTACCTTTAGGAAATTATTCAAACTACTCGCACTTTGTGCATTCGGAAGCGCTACCCTGGCCTCATGCTTTGATGTTTTGAGATGCATCTGCTGTAATATGCCCAAGTCGAAACGTTTTTGTTTTGCATGACCCATCTTCACATCTACTGTACACATCCCAACACTTCCTCCATTCGAATCGTTTACTCGCATCCATCATCAACGAAGGCCTTCGAACTTATAGCGTATGGCTATTGCTTCAAGACCGTCGTCTTCCTTATGAATGCTGTTGGACGCTGATCGAGTAGATCCTGCTTAGTCGTGGATGAGTAGGTCTAGACCGTTTCCACTTGTAATGCAAACACTGAACTGTTTCCAGACAAGTCTGGTAGGAACTTCCCGGCCCTGAAAGATAAGAGTCTTGATGAGCCCGTAGCACTGCCTAACCATTACTCTTCCCGTGATGAGCAGGATCACTATCACTGCGTTACGCGTCCCCTTTGAAAATTAGAAGTTATGAAAATTATTATATAACTTTGCCGCGTCATCGTGGCTATAAGGTGGTCCTGGTTGTCGGGCTGCGATGTACATTGGGAAGATTCATCCTCCTTGGCAGGGCCTCCCAAGCTGAGGGAGTCCGGCGTTTCCATCGAGAAACCTAGCCAAGAGTAAACCAGTACCAGGGTCCATCACCGTCCTGGTATCAAAGTCGCATGGTGGCAAATCTCGCTCTGATCCATAAAGGCTGCGACTGACTGCTTCTGGTGATGAAGACCTGAGGCACACTTTAGCCAGGCTAACCTCGTGATTTCAGGGAACCACAATGGCTTAACCAGCAAATCTCCGAAAAATGGAGATTATGCTGAGGTCGCACAACCAGTGAGGACGGGCCGTTCAAGTATCAAGTATCAAGCACTATACAGCGACGTATAAGCTTTAAAATAATACCAATTGTATTAATGTCGATGACAGTAATCAGTCAATGAATATTTATTCGAAAAATGTAATTGTGATATTGGCAATGATAAAATTCGCAATTGCTATAGCATCAAACTAATATGTAATTGCACATGATCATTTTATCACAGTAGAAATTTTTTGGAAGGTTGGGAGGGGGGCATATGAAAGCATTGCCAAGCTCGCTTGCGAGTTTTAGAAGCATTTTCATCCATACAGAATTTGCGAACGCTTTATCTGTTAAAAAGGTGGAACAGTGGCAATCGGTTTCCTAACAAAAACACTAATGATTTTGCAATAACTCCCACGTCCGACTTTCTATTAACCTCGGCATTGATTGAATAATTCTTTCCAGTTCTGTTTAGCAAGCACGAGGTGCTACTCCATTTCTCTATTTACGCACAAGCTGACGCTTCGGCGGACCTCGCCTTCCCCAGAGCCTGGAAAGGTCATGTTGGCAGCAATCTATTCGGCCAAACACCTCCATAACCAAACAGAGAAAAACGCTGAACCAAGATTTCAATCACATTGAACACAGCTTTGCACACTCACCGCTTTCTATGAGGCTTCCACTGAGTATGTCGCGTGGAGACCAACCGCACAGAGTTCACATGGGAAACGTGATATGCCCCTCCCATCAAAATAATGATTTTCTACATGAATGAGATAACATGAGGTTAGTACAAGCTTTTACTTGGCTAAAGCTTCGACACGTTCGCCTTCCTTAAAGCCGTGTCGATTTGAGTCGATGAAATAGTAATAGTAAATCAACACTTTTCAAGGTTAAGCCGTGGTTAGGTGATGGTCGGTTTTAAAACGTTGATTTGCTATTCGTTGTGTGCTTGGTAAACATAATACCGACTGCTGCACGATAGATTATCCGTTGAAGAACAATTTGTTATCAACAGATTGTCATTATCAGCAACAACCGTTCTGTAGAAAAGAGCGCTTAGGGGTGGCATTGCCTCATTCGGGTGGTGCTCCACTGAAGCAGATCCGATTCGATACAACGACGAAGAGGACACCACATCGAAAAAGGCGAACGACGGTGAGCCATCGACTCGGATCAACTGCTCTGAGGAAGACGAACAGATTGAAATTTTAGCCGAACAAACATCTTTATCAACCTCGTGTTGGCCTAATAATCAAAGAAGGTATTGAATAGTTAGCATTGCTGTTAGTCGATGTCAAGCAATATTTCGTACTGGAAACCGGGAAAACAAAAGTAAATTTGTTTAATGGCTATTATTGACTAGCGCACTTCCAGAATAAGTGAATTTGGTTAAATATGATGCCATTTAGGAAAATACTAGAAGTGAGAAACATCAATAGTTTGTGTTGTTATTTCCCTGTTTTTCTTAAAAGAAGCTTTTATATTCTAGTACTCTCTACATTTTGGTGGAGTACTTTTCCGCTGAAATCTTAAGGTAATCTACCATATATAATGGTTGCTTTACAAATGACATATATTCTTCACAGAATCGTAGTTTTCTAGGCACCTAGTGAGAAAAATCGCAAGGACCTATGATTTCGTATCACCACTTGGCCAGCATTGAAAGATCGGTGATAAATTGGAATATGGTGGAGATTCTTAGACTCTTTTGATCACTCTTATGAATACCGAAGACCAGTTGAACAAGATGAGCTGCCAGTAGCGTGACCTTAACAATGCAATCCGTGTGTTGTCTGCACCTACCTCTTTACTCATATGGGGGAGTGCCTTGATCAAAGAACAAACTTTACAGGGAAGCAGATCTGAGTACTGTCAAAGGCCACGGTTTTTATGCCAGCGGGTTGGTTCAGTTTTGTGTGTAATCACATTCGCAATAGAAAGTATTCGTAGTGATTGGAAATACTCAATGCTCTAAAAAATGAGGCAAAAAGCCTACAACTGCCCTGTAGATCCAATGAGTCCCCTCATAACTGATTATTGGCATTAGGAAGCTCAGTCTTAGCATTTGTCCTGTTACTGAAAGACAACCGTGGGACGCTATCGAACCGACGATTTTAAGAATTCAAATAAGACTGGTTTGGAGATGTTGCCGAACCTACTTATTTGGGTATTTGGAGCAGCTGGACTTCACAAATGATGCAAAGTTCAGGATATTTTCTATTCGTTTCTTTACTTCGCTCTGGTCGTCTGTGGTGGTGGTTCAACTATGTTACTTCCACTTGGGCGAATGATAAGTGCGAGTTTCATATCGTGGTCTGTGAGAAAATCTACGGTTTCGAGCACAACTGATTGATTTTATAATACTAACTTTTTTATTTGCTGCTTACTACAATTTTTATGGCAGGGGTGTTATGCGAAATACAACCACAATGGTGCTGAGAAAATTGCGCAAAGCTCCAGACCACAGGTGTCTGCGGTGGTGAACGAACGCGCTGTTACCCTTTCCGGGTGGTAACGCGCTCACCACCACACCATGCGGGTCCTTCGTTTCGCCTGTCTCTCAGCTGCTTCTATCGATCAGTGCCATCAGCAATCACGTGATTGATTTTCGTAAGAAACGCGACTACCGAATGTATAAGTGGTCGTCCTGAGGACGCCTGCACCCTTCGGCTCTACAGTTCTTTTCGTCCATTTGTCACTCACTCTTCCTACTATGTGATCGGCCCATCTGTTTTTCGCCATCGATTTATATTCTGCTTAATCCCGAAGAGGGGGACAAACTTCAGAGACTTGAGCTTCACATTCAGCATAGATGTTATTTCCGATTATATTTCAGACAATATAGTCCAAGCGCTATGTTGACGTAATTTCGGTTTCTAAACCAAACTTTGCTTATCTTATCGCTCATGGTCTTGATGTGAGGCGTCTGTGCCTTGCTGTGGTGGTTTTTGGTCACATCAATCAAGCTTCAACCATTTTTCGCTACTTCTACTCTCTATTGCTGATGTAATCCTGTTCTAATACTGTTCAATCCCGCTGCCTGACGTTCATTGTATCTCTTTAGATTCAAAAAGTATTTATTCCTCAATATAATATGATGGAAGCGCGTGTAGCGCATTGGTCGGAGGCGCCCTGCAATACACATGGATCGATCTTCGCGCACCTGGCCCACCAAGATCTCCATCCTTCCGGTGGCGACAAATTGGTGCAATACCTGTATGGGAGGATAGCAACACTGGGTCGATACATTAGTGGCTACTGCGAGTCATTGTAAAGGCCAGATATGCATTCATTCACCTCCAACGATGCTTAATGAAGTGAATGCACGGCTCATTACCCATGGATTGATCAACGCCGAGAGCTTTACGCTTTAACTTCTTACAGTGTGATGCAAACTTGCATTCTTGGAAAAGAATACCGTCCTTGTCCAACATAAGTGAAGACGATTAAAGTAATATTACTATCTGGTTAAGCACTTCAACTAGTCGTTGTTACGAATCTTTTGAGTTTTAGTATAAATCACCCCTTTCGTAAACTGGCGACCCTAAAGAACACTTCACGAACAGCAGGTCCAGTATTAAATGTCGAGTTTACTGTATATGACTAAATCAAGCAGCGACAACTTCAGCCTATTTTCTAAATCTATTTCTCTAATACGTCTGAGGTGCACTGTGCACAGTGTATGCTGAGAGGGGCAAAGTCGATGAGGTGTATCTCAATCAATACATTTCTTTTTCAGTTGTTATTATGCCGCCCCGAGCCTTTTTGCTGCCTTTTTTGTATTCTGTCAGTGTTCCATCTTACACTAATGTTTTGTCAGAGCTCGCCCACGAACAGCTTTTCTTTTAGTATCAAAACCGTAATGTGCAAGCCTCCGCAAAAGGAAAATCGTGGTTCGATCTGGCCCGGATCCATGTTTTGCTAATATCTCAGCATCGTTGTGGTTGTAATTCACATCATACCCTGCCGTGAAAAATTATAGAAGGCAGAAAATAAAAGGTTAACATTGTGATTTCGACTACAGCCTCACGTTAACCGGGTTTAATGCCGATTTGTGCTCCCCAGATCAATCCTGCTGACGGGACGGACCTTGCTGATGGCAGCGTTAGGCAGCAAACTAGCTGCGAGAAACGCAGAGCAACAGCCTCCGTGGCGCAGTGTGTAATGCGCGAGTCCCCGAAGAGGGAAGTCATGGTTCAATCTGACCTCGAGCTCAAGTTTTGCGAATATTTCAGCATTGTTTTGGTTGTAATTCACATCATACCCTGCCGTGAAAAATTATAGTAGGCGGAAAATAAAGGGTCAACATAAGGAACTGTTTTGCGCTCGGGTTTGTTCTGCCATGAGACTTTGTTTCAGTTTTTTGTATATGTTAAATACTACTTGTGCCATTATATCAGTTTCATAAAACCTACGCAGAATTAACACTCTTTACAAAGAAGTTGCAATTCACCCATTAAATCAGCAATTTTTTCACAATACCTACAATTCTTCACCTTGTTGTAGCATTCAATAGCCTACTGCTTTGATAGTTCAGGTAGAAGGACCCCATGATGAGTTGTGACATCACAATAATGCTCTCTTATCTCTCCATTACATCACTCCACTCCGATTCTCTTGTGCTCTTCACTGTGCCTATTTCGGTTTCACATGAATGAACTACTTGAGAAGTTGTTTCCTGTTCTTCCCAAAGGTGTCAATAAAATAGATCTTTCTTCGCAACGTCGATCTTTCAGACAAAGAAGGACTTACACAGCATTTATAAGTATAGAGATGTATCCCTCCGCATAGCAAATCATGCAAAAAGCCTCATCACTATGGACTCAGTCACATCTCCAGTACATATGCAAGTGTGATCACCTCTTGATCATGTCGGTTTCCAAAATGCTTTCTGCTGTAGTCAGTATGTGTTTGCCTCGTTCATAACCATCTTCTAAATATTGGCCACCAATAATTCATATAAATTCTATCCATTCTGTATGCCGTCACAGGTCTACATCAGTTTGACTGCGTTCGAAAATCCAGTGGTTTCGAGTAGACCGATTAGGGGAGCCTTCACCACAGTAATCACCGTCGTCGTCACAATTATTCTCCATTCAGCTTTCATCAGACTTCTTTACTCGAGCGCAAGAGGTACCACATCTCTACATTCTTCAACATCACATCAGTTTCAACGAAGCATCGAAAAGTTGCTCCCCCTTCTGACATGATTCAGAGCTATAAGATTCAAACATTGATCCGTGAAGTTGAAACAAAACGATAACAGATAGTAACACATAATGAATAGTAGCGTACATGCAGGACGACAAAAAAGGACTTTGCAAACACTTCAACTACCGAAAAGTAGTTTTGTTTATCGAAATATCAGCATTGCTCATTAAGTTCTGACAGAGGAAGAATTGAACAAGTCCGCAACTGATCTATAAAGGAGTATTCCCACAAGGCTACCCCGCGAGATTGGGACTGCACACTATCTGCTAGCAAGGATAATAGCTTACTAAACAAATTTCACTTAACCTTGGTGTGTGTAATCGAAAGAAATTTAATCATTATTCACACCGATAGTAAGTGAAAGTCAACTTAGATCAGTATTATGACTTCTGCCTTATGGTAGATATTCTAGTGCCGACTGCTACAGCTTGGTTGGCCGAGATGAAAAAGAAACCATTATCAGTCGACAATCATCATAATTCTGCAACAATTCTGTGTAAAAGGACATAGCCGAGTCAGGAAACTTTGTTCGAGTGGTGCTCTCCTGGATTCGACTCAGTGCAATCGCTCACATCAAACGCAAGATGTGGACAATCGACTCGTGTCAATACAGCTCTGAAGAAAGAGAATACGCCTGAACGTTAGCGAATAAACATTGATGTCAAGCTGGTGTAAGAGAAGTGTAGAAACAACACCTTCTTGAATCATTAAGGTACTGACTACAAACGCCGAGGTTAAACGACGATCAGCTCGAAAATTATAGAAAACAGTGCCAACAATAAAAAACGTCAATAAAAAATACCATCGAGGCAGCTTACCGTAATATGGTACATCTACACCGTAGAATCTGAAGAAGTCTAACAGAAATCAGAAACAGTACCAATTGGTCCTTATAGAAACATGAAGCCCTCGAAGCCCGTCGTAGCCTATTGTATTGCTTTCGTATTTGGCGGTGACTAGTATGTCAACAATTTGCGAGTTTTTTTCTTAGTGCTAAGCTCCGTGCGATGGTGATTTCATGCTGTCGCCGTAGGCAAACACCACTTTTTGTGAGTCAAAATAATGTATCCTTACATGGACCCGTGTTTCCCTAAGAACCTCCAAGAAGTTTGGAAATTGGCCTGTTACACATTTGTGAGTGGAAAGGTGGGACCGCTTTACATTTCTGGTGAACAAGATAGGGTGGATGGCTAACCATGCCATTCATTATGACAACTTTTTTGTTTACTGCCTATTATAAATTCTCACGGCAGGATATTATGTATGATACAACCTAATGACGCAGGTGTCTGCGGTGGGGAACGAACGCGCTATTACCCTTTCCGGGAGCTAACACGATCACCACCATACCATGTGGGTCTTTTGTTTCGTCTTTCTCTCAGCTAGTTCTATCGATCTCTGCCATCAGCAATCACCCCTCGGCGGGATTGATCTGGGGAGCCCAAATCGGCAATGAACCCAGTAAACTGAGGCTGTAGTCGAAATCACAATGTTAACTTTTTATTCACTGCCTATTATAAATTCTCACGGCAGGATATTATGTGTGATACAACACAATGATGCTGCGACGTTCGCAAAACTCCGGACCGTAGCTGTCTGCGGTGAAGAACGAACGCGATATTACCATTTCCGGAGGCTAACGCGTTTCCCACCACACCATGTGGATCCTTCGTCTCGCCTTTCTCTCAGTTAGTTCTATCGATCAGTGTCATCAGCGATCGATAGAACTAGCTCAGAGAAAGGCGAAACGCAGGACCCGCACGTCATTCGTTATTTTCGAACAATCCCATCTGTTGTTCCTTTTTGGTAGGAAGTGGTAATATTGCTGCTGTTTTCTGTAAATGGAATTCAAAATAAATCTACTTCTGTACTTGTCCATTCATCCATTTGGTAAGAAACCAGCGAAGTATACCCTTATTTTCAATAATAAACATGCTCCTTTTGAAAACTATATACGTCTTGTGAGCAGAGGCCTTGTGAAGTTACTTCATTTTACTTACTTTCGATTATCCAACCTATCAAGCTGCACACTTCAATACTTGTTCATCTGGTCAAAGCTCTATTTTTTTATTGGCTTTTTTCAGAATATTATTGAAAGTTCGGCAAACGATTGACTCGTGGGACGTATGGCCTTGAACTCCGCAAATGATTTCTGTGTGGACTCATTCTGGGTGAGACGTCCTGAGAGTCCATTGGTTTACAAATGAATTCTATGAAGTTCATACAGAATATGAAATTCCCACGTCAAATTCTTTGCTTTAAATTACATTGGGGGTGGACATGATTCACTACTTAATTCGACTAGGTGATTTTTGCTACCCTTGAAATTTCAACCAGCAGTGATAAAGCTAAACATCGAAGGATTTCTTTACGCGGCCACTGTTTGCCATCAACCGTGCGGGTCTAAGAATTCCTCCTGAAACGGGATCGAAGTAACACCGTGCTCGTGCCGATCACCATCACTACCACGGAGCTACCCGCCCTAGCATCGAAAGTGTTCTACCAAAACTCTGCTTGAACAATTGAAATTAGACAACATAAATTGCTAATGTGAACAGCTAAAAGGAACACTGAGTTATAAAAGCTTCAGCAACGCATAACATAAACAGTCAATATGTATGCTAGCTAAAAAAGGGTGAAGGTCTCGGATTTGATCAATCCTTGAGGGATGTGGCGTGCACTAGATTTCACCAAGCATCGTTAGAGATGGATGAATGTGCTATCCTCCCAGACAAGTCTGGTACTAATTTTCAGACCCCGGAGGGATTGAAGTCTTGGTGAGCTAGAGACACGGGATCGATTCCACATGTACTACAAGTCGACCCTAACCACTAAGCTACACGCGCATTTGTATGTTAATATACACATGAAAAGTATATTTCAGGGCATAGCTCAAACACTTCCGCTGTCTCCTCCGTTTCCATCGGAATGTTTCTCTCACACGGTATTGGTCGGTCTTCCAGCTCTTTTCCTCTGCGCAACTCTTCCAGTGATCTACCTTCAAATAAAAACATCTCCAGCTCATGTACTTCCATGGACAACACTACAAAGCATGAAATGGGCAAGTTTCCTCAGATTTAGACATTTCCATCTTTTCAATTAAATTGAGGGAGAAAGTAGATGAGAACTTTAGTGTTCTGAATACCTGTCTACAAAAATTGTGTATCTTTGCAGTAGTTTTGATCCCAATAGCTGAAGAACCAACTCGAAAAAGCGAAATTTATGGAAGGGGGATTTCTTCAGGCGGTTATTTATTCGGCAATTTGCAAACCCTATTTTTTTAGTTGCTTGCCTCACTTATGGTTGGTAACAGAGTTATCCTGCTACTCTTCTCTCTATGGCGAACATTTTTTGATTTCAAAAGCGAGCCTTTAGTGAACCTCCTATATCCAGTTGTCCAGTCTGTGACAATGGTACGCCCTATAATCCTTTTCATTGTTTTTTCTCTATTTATTGTTGGTAACTGAATGTATAAGAATTTTTTAGTTGGGTTTAGTTAAGTTTAGTACTATTTGAGATCCTGGTCTTGGTCCTGATGAACGAATCCCGCAAAGGAGGGCTATCCAATCCAGGCGCCATTTTTTGCACATGGCTCGTTTTTGTAGTTTGTGGTGCGCCAGAATTCTATGCATGGATTATGATTGGGAGTGATCAAAAGGTAGGTGTGATATCATTATTGTAGGTTTATGCTACCACATATTGCGATAGAGTTGCCTGTAGCGCAGTGGTCGAAGGCGCCATGCAGTACACCTGGGATCGATCCCTGCGCCCCAGACTCACTAAGCCGTCCATCACTCCGTGTTGGCAAATAGTAGATTTGTCTGGAAGCATAGCAGCACTGTCTCAATAGGTCGGTAGGCCACCGTGCAGGCCAGATATCAACCACCCTCAACGATGCTTAATGAAGTCGAATGCATAGCGCATCCCTCAAGCATTGATCAACGCCGAGAGCTTTAGAGGCTTTATCACCTGCATCACCTGTATTCCCGCTGATCGTCTAGTGACTCGAGCGGCAGCCACTAAATCTTCCATTTTTCTATGTCGCGTGCAAGAGTAGCCCAGTGGGTTCTGCTCACTCTAGAGACTCGTCAAGTATCGTTTCTTTCTTCTAGGCTTTTCGTGAAGAACTTTGACCATCGAGTCGGTCGTCTTCCTGCAGCGCGTTTAACATCCTAACTGCTCTTGTCCATCGGTTGTCATTCATAAGCATTATGTGTCCGGTCCACCTTATCTTCGACTATTTGGCGTACAGAATGGCATCTTTGATCTTTGATCGTTGACGCATGTCGGAGCTTTGGATCCATTTCATTACTTGTGTGAAACGGAATACTCCTAGCATTGTCCTTTCGACTGCGCGTTCGATAACACTGAGTGGTCTTTCATTCTGCTTACGCAGCGACCAGGTTTCTGACGCGTACGTTAGGGCAAGAAGTACCGTTGAGTCGAAAAGGTGGGCACGGAGTCGGGTATTTTTTCGTCAGCTCTGGAGCTTACTCCTTCATCATATTGATTTCCTCACTTAGATAGACATAACTGGAGCATTCGGAGATATTCATTCCGTTGAGCCTGAATGGGACATACGAAACCAATCCGTTCTTCATGAACGTAAATTAGAGCTTCATATAGTTCCATAATGCATGTGAGCTCGTAAGAACTTCTTGGTAATGTGTCTAAACACAAATTTTGCAGTCCATATGAACTCTCTGTGGTTCGAAAAATTATATGTGCAGTCTTTTAAATATTATTGAGGTATCTTACATCTAAATATTATTGCCAAGTTCGATAGAATGAAAATAGAAAGTCACACACCTTTCATACGCATTTTTTACCACTAAAAGCGAGGCTTGGCTTAAGATTATGAAGCAACGAAGGATCGGATGTTTCAAAAATCATTCTCAGATTTGAGGTTCCATTCTTCTTGCATATGTCCTAGCAATAGTTCCTTTGTCGAATGCTGCACTGTTGTACATTATGGCCCATGCACTGCGCTCCATATTATAAAACTATGATATGAACACGTTGTAGACAGATTCTAAAGGCTAGGGTTTCATTTATTAGAACATCAATTTTGACATGTTCATTCCTATTGATGTACGCAGCACAAACAGCTCGAAGCAATGATGAAGTGTAGGGACATGGAAGTGCTGTCTAACCCATGATGTAACGTTGCTTTGGAAAATTTCTTCGCGGCGAAATCGACCTCGAAGTTCGAAGATGAAGTTGTTCGCGCACGTGTTTATCACAGACAGCTTCAAATGGGTGGCGACTTCTCGTCTCTGCCAGTCCGATGACTTCGTACCTTATCTTTCTTGCTTGCATTATCAAGTCTTCTATCAAGACTTAGATGCAACCAGTACGTCCATTGTGGGTACAGATTGTTTCCTTAGTGCTTTGCGATTTAGGTAGCCTAGAATGGCACTAAGGTCTAAGCACCCTCTTTGTACTCGTCCTACCCAACGCTGCCGGATCGATGGCCCATTTGAGCTCAAAAGAATGGGGCCTATTTTTTTTTGTGCCTAATTGACTCGTAGAATACAATCCGCATAGACGAGAGCACACCCACGCACGCACGCTTACATGAATACGTCCTCATAAATACGGAATGTGCCATATCGGGGGAAACAGAAACACCAACTGAATAAAATTTTTCTTTTATCAACTCCATGTTGGCTTATCAGTGAAAAATGCATATCTAAACACCGTCATCTACTTTTCGCTGAAAGTCGTGTGTTTGCAGGAGTTTGGCTAACTGCAGGCAACCAAAAAATTAGGCGTTGCCACATGTGGTCTCCACATGAAGATACTCATAGGGCGTTATGGGTTGATGCTTCGTTAGTTTTTTGAACTTTTTACTATGCCATATCTACTTGAGAAGGTTGCATGTTAGTAGGGCTTCTTTAGTTCCTTAATAAGACGAAGTTTGCCAAAATATTAATCGAAGCCAAGTGAACAAAGTACAACTAGTTTGTGTGTGCTCATAACAAAAGCAAATTGTTTATCAGTGGTTAAAACCGAGTCCGTAAAATGGCTCAGACTTGTCCTTGCTTTGTCCTCACAAAGAAGAAGTGAAACTACCTTTCGTAGAGAAATGTGACTCTTCAGCTCTCCTCTTAACAATACTTTCAACATCAAGGCAGTCATAACTTTCGCTTTTGGGACGATTTCCCGACCAACATGGTAGCCTTTCGCTTCAAACCACAGAGTACTCGATTCTAGTTGGTTGGAGAGGTCGATTTTATTCAATACGTATGCTACCTGGCCTTCTATCCGCTGTTGCTCCTGCAACTGCTACTCAACTGCTTTTCCGATCCGTCTACACTTTGTGACAAAAAGGTGAGTCTCATTTGTGCTCTAACAAATTTTCAAAGCATCGCTATCACATGTTTTTTATAGTCAACATGCTTGGGCTTCTTCGAATTTGAATAGATTATTCTGTACACTGTTTTCTCTTTTTATTTACCGACTACTACAGTTTTTCCGCTAAGGAACTATTCGAAATCAACCACAATGATGCTGAGATACTCGCAAAACTTGGACCCCGGCCCAGATCGAACCACAATTTCCCTTTTCGGGGCTCGCGCTTTGCACACTGCTCCACGGAGGGCCTTCTATACGCTCCTCTCAGCTAGTTTTCTATTTAGCAGTACCATCAGCTGTCAGCCGTCAACGGGATTGATCTGAGTAGCACAAATCGGTGTTGAACCCAGTTATGCTGAAGCTTTTGCGGAGTTTTGCAAATATCTCTGTATCATTGTGGTCGTGATTTACATACATACATAATACCTTGCCGTGAGCGTTTATAGTAGGCTGTAAATATAAAGTTAATATTGTGATTCCCACCACAGCCTCAGCTTATCTGGGTACAATGATAATTTGTGCTACCCAAATCAATCCTGTTGACGATTCATTGCTAATGCCACAGGTAGATAGAAAACTAGCCGGGAGAAAGGCGAAACGAAGGACCCGCATGGTATGCCTTTAGTCTCCTCTAAAATTCTACTAATGGAGTCGAATGAATGGCTAATCCTTAAAACATCGATGGATTCCAAACAGTTTGCTAATTGTTGTTATTATTGTTCTCATTTAACGCATTGCATGTTACTTCGGCTTATTTTCCATGCTCGTTTTCCTTTATCGAGTCAACCTATTTTTTGTAGCGTTGGGTGCAAAGTTTATTAATTAGTCATCTAGAGGATTGGACGTTTGGTGTCTCGTCCGTTCTTTTTTCTTCCGCACTAATTTCGTCCATTACAATGTTTTTTTTTACTTGATCCGTCTTCACGTTTACTCTGCGGATTCCAGCACTTCACATATCCACCTCGTTTCCTCGCATCCATCGAATCCACGAAGGTCTTTCAAGTTTTTATGTGCGGCCTCGGTTGCTGCTTGAGGATTTTCATTTCATCTTGAATGTCGTAGAATGTTGGTCGAGCAATTCTCTCTGGACTCCTGAGACAGCCGAGCTGCTGGTAGATAGATCCGCCCCTATTCTGTACGAATCTCATCCATTATTTCTTCAACGTCAATCATTTTCGAAAATGGTAACGCTTTTCACCAACTAAGTACTCGACAACCAATTTCGCCATTAGCAGTATGCGATTTTAATAAGTTTTCTACGCTTTTATATGAATATCTGATTTTTCTTTTGTACTGCAGAATGTTTTTAATAGTTAATCGCAATGTTTATAGCACCGTTTTCAATTCCTTTTCCTTTCTCTCCTTTTCATTTCTCACTTATACGTGTAATAGATCTGGTATAAACTTCAACAATCCTGTTTTAGCATTTTGAGTACACGAAAACTCATCCAGAGACATCTGCCTCGTTTCCAAATAGGCAAATTCTTTGGTGGTTCAGCACTCTGGTCTCAAAGGCTTCGAAAAAGTCACTGGAGGCTGACGATCTCTTCGAGTTGGATGATACCTTAAAGGCCAACAATCTTATAAATCTGTGGGAAACTGAGTGGAACAAATCAATTAGGGAGGTAAAGAGAACAGCGACACATGCTTAAACATTTGGATGGCTGGTTTAACGGATAGTGGGGGGATGTGGACAGTACAAGTTTCGTTAAATTGCTGTCGGTTTGGCAGTACGTACTCTGAAATTGTGGTATAGCCAAACCAGTACGTTTTATGTCATCACCATTCACTGTCATTGGCCCTTGTTTAACCCCCCTAGTGCCCCCGTGTGGACGTTGTATTGTCATAGCGGTTTGGACCAAACGACCTTATGGACGCCACAGTTTTCTATACTGTGGTTTAATGGGTTTCAGAGTTTTTTTCTTCTACGCACTGTGTATATTGTCTCTATAATCATTCGATAGCTAATCGAACGCAGGTAGAAATGGTAAAGTGAAACTGTTAAAACCATTCTCTGCAGTTAATGATTTACAAAAACCATCTTTGGAAAAAGTCATTGCTTGATTGTTTGAGTAACAATTTAGTAATGAGTAATTAACTGTCATTTAATTTCAAGCACTATGATCATTGTAGGGGCAAATTTGGCGCAGTGGTCGGAGGCTCATGTACTACATGGGATCGACTCCCGCTCCCATGGCCCACCAAGCCTTCCATCACTCCGGGGTCGGCGAATTGGTACCAGACTTGTCTGGGGAAGATGGCAGCACTGGCCCGATACATCGGTAGGCCACTGCGAGTCATTTTAAAGGCCAGATATGCATTTGACCACTCCAACGATGCTCGATGAAGTTGGGTGCATAGCGCATCCCTCAGGAATTGATCAACTCCGAGAGCTTCACCCTTTTTTTATTTTTATGATCATTGTATAAAATGTGCGGATAGGATTAACAGCAAAGTGGAATCAAAGTGGGTGGATATTTCTCTAAAATTCTGACAGCAATACATTTGCACAATAAACCACAATAACACAAAGTAAGCTTTAGAATGCATATCATTTATACACGTATAACGAGAGAGCAGTCTCTTCTAAAATCCTGTCAGGTTGAGAACCCCTAGAGTACTCCACTTATTGGAAAAATTTTTGCAAAATCGGAAAGTTGCACTCGTCGAAAAACTGCTTGTATTCCCAAGATCTTATTGCTTGTGTTCCACTGAGAAAACACTCTAAACAATCCCTTGTTGGGGTTGAAACCAGGGGACATCCTCCCCTCCACCTGAGACCGTACATCATTAATGGTAACAGCATTCTTCAACTATAACTTCATTTATTAAGGTTCAATATGCCTTCTATGTTCAAATTTGCCCTAGCAGTTTCAGATTATGAAATACGGAGAAGTGCTGCGGAGCTGTCTATTAAGGAACATTATAGTACGGAAAAATCACCTTTATTCATTGGTAACGGCAGAAGCTATGGGACTACTTCGCCAGGAGATAAATTGAGTGAAGGTGTTCAATGTGCCTTTTACCTGCTTGTATTAAATTCCACATTAATTGACTATTACACATCGTTCATATGTGGGCCCAACTAAAATATGGTAGTCTTAAGAGTCCTAATAAAACCTATTATCTTGCAGCTTATTCATTGAAATATTTTGCCGTTTTTTATACTTAAACTCTGAAGTTGAGACATTTTTCCCTTTTCCTCTTATTTAGAGAAGATATTCGGCCACCTATTATTGTGTCCATGATAGACTGTTAGTTGGAAATCATGACCGTAACTTTACACTTCGTACACATATATATATATATATTTATATATACATACATATATATGTATGTATATGTGTGTATAGGCGTATACATATGTGTATGTTTACGCATATATATATATATATATATATATATATATATATATATATATAAGGGGCGGATAGCACAGTGGTAGTGAGGTCTGTCATAATGAGAGTGGTGCTAGTTCGATTCCGCTACGGGCCAACGAAGCCTTTCATTCCAGGGTCGGGAAATCGGTGCCGGACTTGTCTGGGAAAAATCACTCCCTGCAATCCAGTTAGGAACGCTCCAGCCCAGCTATCTCAGGACTCTAGGGAGAATTGCCCGACCAGTATTCTACTACATTCAAGCTGAAATGAAAATCCTCAAGCAGCAAGCGAAGCCAGAAGTTGGAAGATCTTCGTGGACACCGGATGCGAGGAAATGAATTGAATGTGAGAAGTGCTGGGATTCGCATAGTAGACATGAAGACGGGTGAAATAAAAATGAAACAAAATAAAAATATGTATATGCATATGAAGGCGTGTGTGACGCAGTGGTCGGAAGCGCCACACACACACATGGGATCGATTCTCACACCCGTGGCTCACCAAGCTTCCCATTCCTCCAGGGGTCGGTAGATTGCTACCATACTTGTTTGGAAGGATAGAGACACTGGCTCTGATACATCGGTAGGCCGCCGCGAGTCATTGTAAAGGCCAGGTAGCCATTCAGTCATCTCCGAGCGATGCTAAATGAAGTTGAATGCATGGCGCATCCCTCAGCCATTGGTCGACGCCGAGAGCTTTACCCTTTTTTTATTTTATATATGTATATATAAGGAAAAATGGACGATTTTCTGTAAGCCTCATGTTCTCATAGAAAGATATTTATGAAAAGAAAAGAAACCACATCCCATATCTGGTGAAGAATGTGCCAAAAAATCTGTGCTCCTGGGAGCGAGAGCCATTTCTTACTGGATGTATTGAGTTAAATACACGCATACTACAAAAAAACATTTTTGGGCCGAATCGCGTGGGCAGGAATATGCTGGAGTCTCACATTTGGTTTGAGGGAAGCATTTGATCGAATATGTCAAAATAACCTTCAGAACTGACCTATATTAGATACTATATGACACATAACAGACTTTTTTTCCTGGCATCGTTCCATTGTTTAACGCACATTTCTAGTTGTCGTTCCTCCCTCTATTATCGCTGTATTGTGGAGACTGTTCAAGTGGGAATTGATCGGTGCAAGTGTCGTCAAACTTCTCTCTGATCTCTTACAATTCGCAAATCCGGGATTTCTAAGGTAATGAGGTGCCGTCATCCGAGCGATGCTATTTAAGTGTAAGATTTTTGTCATGAGCTCGACATGAGTTGCTTTCCATTTATATCGAGGAGGGTTCAGATGGGCTGAGTGAATTGAAATCAAATCATTCCCTTTCTAGTCGTTTATTTTGCACTGTGGAGTTTTTTTTTTACACCTTTGTATTTTTCATCGATAAGTTACCCAGCATATGTTGTAGCGAACGTCGGCCACCAATGCTATTCTCTATGTTTAGTAATTTCCAAAATCCTATTTTTCGGACCACTCTGTTCTTCAAGCCTCAGGACCTACTGCTGATTGGGCAACATGGCGATGGTATCACAAATAGATGGAGTACCAAGATCTCCCCGCGCCTTGCGGCTGGTTGATTTTTGTACCGCCAAAGAATCAGCAAGCAGTTTTTCTGATGAGGAATGCCTATTATTTCTGTTCACAGGTGTACATCGAGAATTTAGGTGTTGTTTCAGACACTTACCACGAGAAATTAATCGTCCGGCTCTAAAGATTAGGGTGTTGGATGAATATAATCTTAACACATTTACTCACTTAAATTATGTTTGTATTTGCATGTGTTTCCTTACATTTTCTTGAATTTAGTTTATTGATCTCCTTTACCGAGGACCGGAACGCTCCATTATATGAAGGGATCTTCTATTCCGTTGGTCTTTTCATTTGTGGTATTCTTCGCTCTCTTCTGCTCAACAATTATTACACGATGATGACTCGTGTAGGAACGAAGATTCAAAGCGTCTTGACTACAGCTGTCTACAACAAGACTCTAAAGCTTTCGAACTCGTCGAGGAGACAAAAGACACACGGTGAAATCGTCAATTTGATGGCCATCGACGTGGATCGTTTCCGTTTGATTACGCCCCAGTTGCAGCAGTATTGGAGCAGCCCCTTGCAGGTTATTGTTTGTATGTTTCTACTGTGGCAAACCATTGGCTACGCTGTAATCGCAGGGTTCTTTGTCATGATTTCCGTCATACCCCTCAATATAGGTATTTCATTCCTCTCCAAGCAATGGACCTCACAGCAAATGGTTCATAAAGATGAGCGCATTCGTAAGATAAACGAGGTTCTATCAGGAATAAAGGTAGTGAAGCTATCCGCTTGGGAACCGGCAATGGAAGCTGTGATTGATAAGATTCGAGCAGTTGAAATGGCATTTGTCCGCAAAGCTGCTGTGGCCAGAACTGTGGCTGATATCCTCAACATTGCAACACCTTTTCTCGTTGCATTGGTAACGTTTACTACCTACACTTTACTGTCATCCAGTAATGTCCTAACTCCTCAAATTGCCTTCGTTTCCCTAACACTTTTCAATCAATTGCGAGCACCACTTATTATGGCTGCTGAACTTATCTCACAGACTATTCAGGTAAACTGATTTTTTTTCCTTTTCCATAGAAGACAAAGCATATTAAATTGCTCCACACATAGGTTGTCGTTTCAAACAAACGTCTCAAAGAGTTTCTGGTAGCCGAGGAGGTGTCCGAGACCGCAGTTGATGTTGATGAAGATGGGGAATGTAAGTGTTCACGGATATAAAAAATAAAAATTAAAAACAAAAGCAACAGTATAGACGAAAAAAAGTCAATATGATATGTGAAAGATCCGTTAAACCGTTCTTCCGGCAGTCTTGAATAGGAATTGACGAATTATGTATCACTATCACTGTTTATTACTATTATTATCGTTATTATTATTATTATTATTATTATTATTATTATTAACGATTACAGTAAGCGGCTAACATTCTTCTAGCACTTTTGAAATTACACCTAGGATAAAACCTCCTACAACGACGATAGTTGTTAGGAAATCTCTTACGAGATTTCACAAGAACTTTTCAATACATTGTTGTCAAAAATGCATTCATTTTATTAAGTTTTTAGAATTAGTAAATTTTGTTTAAGTTAGCTTATAAAATACAACGAATAAAGCGTTCGGCGTTGATCAATCAATCCCTGAAAAATATGCTTTACCTTCGACTTCGTCAAGCACCACAGAAGTGACTGAGTGCATATTTGGCCTAAACGTTGACTTAACGGAGCCTGCCGATGCATCAATTCAGGGTTTTTTTAATCTTTTTATATCCTATCCTATCCCCTTCTATCCTGTCCTATACAATTCTAATACTAATTTGTCCACCTCAATGAAGTGAGGGCTTGGTTTGCGTGCAGTGACTTGAAATTCGTTGTCTGAATGAACAAATGCTTTCGTTCTTTCGTTTTGTCTGAATGGAAAGGTATGATACCGAGGTGTATTCAATCTAGAAAGTGATGGAATTTGCCGCAGCTCATCCTTGAACACCCGTATTTCTTTCAAACAGTTACTGCTTTATTCGAAATAAGCTACCTTAGAAGCGTTAATTTTTACAGTGACATATGTTTATGAAATTCTTTTGCTTGAAAGTCCCCATTTCTACAACGGACGAAATTTTACAGAGGGGTTTTGATGAAATTCCAATTCCTAATTTTTGAATGCTTTGTTCTTAGAAAATGACTTGAATGCTGGAAATTCAGACCCGACAGGTGCTGATCTGTAGACATATAGTGCGTTTGAACTCTAGTTATGTAGTCGTTCAACATTCACTCTGACCAATGGCAGTTGAAACTGGCTCATTTTTCTTGTCATCTCCGCTAACTGGTTACAGTATAATACAAAAGTAATAGCATCACCAAGCTCGGGGAGTGGGAAGACAAATTTATCTCACTAGATGGGGCACAATTGTTTGAGCAAGCAGAATTTCAAAAAAGGATTTTGCTGCATGAACAACGTCTAAATGTTTCCTGGATCAACGAATTATGTCAGGAGTGCCGCTTGCCCTTGGTTCTTGGACTACTAAAAAGCGCTTGACAGTCACGAATCGAATGCAACCCTACGACCACCAAAGAATGGACCCCTCTTATACAAGAAGCCTAGCTAATTGCTATCGCAACTGAACTATAGAAGTATAACTTTTCTATCGAGGTCTAGCCATTTCCACAGCAGAGAGAGTGGGATAGGGCTACACACATATCACCAAACGTGTTTACATCCGCTCTACACTGAACGATGAAGTCAATCGACTGGGACGGGCATATGCTTTAATGGCAAATTTGTGACAAATCATCGATTTTCTGATGACGTCGTCATATTTTCGAGTGGTGTCACTGAGCAGATGCGATGCGCGGTGAGTTTAAAAATGTGAGAAAAAAGGATAAGAGCGAGCGGAAGTCGGAAGGAAACCCTGTTAATTTGAAACCGACGACACGAAAGTGAATAAATCGAATAGGATGGTCTCTTCGATTGATTACACAAATCACCTCGTACTCTGGATGTCAATGAACATGGAGGATGATATGAAAGAAGACTTACATAAGAAAGGAAGGGCAGCATAGGCTGCGTTCGAACCTCTCAGAGAAGCCACCAAGCAGCTAACGGATCCGAAACTACGCGCTCATCCCTTTCGGTTCAACAGTCCCCAGAGATTTGATATGGAGCAGAGACGGGGTTCGTACTTACGGCTGGCTTTGTGCACCACCAACAAAGAGCTTGAACGTCTTCTGAAGCCATTCACAACGTTTATGCGGTCTGCACAGAGCTCAGATCTTCGAAACCAATCCAATTCTGGATATTCAGGAGAATACACACTGATTGTGAAGAACATACGAACAAAAAGGAGTGTGTAGTGGACTCCAAGAGATTAGAAACGTTTTCTCCGGCTAATGAAGCGTAAACCGTGAATGGACGTGTTCGTGGCTTGTTTCAACCATGTGTATTCGCAGATGAAAGCGCATAATAGTTCACAAGATTTGCCTTGCGGATGTCACCATGTTCGAAGCGATCACTACCATGGACAACCTTTGGAGCGATAAAGATACAAAGGAACATGCTGTGGTATCCACACTAAGCCGACTATCAAAGTATTCACAGGTTAACATAAAACCTGACCATTATACTGTCGTAACAATCACTGACCACGTGTTTTCCTGTGGCGTAATCCGTTCTTCGCCACCCCTAACAATTCATGCATGAACGGGTTGTTAGTTCTTCGTAAAAAGTGAACTGTGAACAACCAATTATTGCTTTATAAGTGTTACGATCCAAAGTCGTTCATCTTTTCTCTTATCTTTTTAGGGATGCCGAACCGTGTTCTCTTCCTCTATCCACATTTGCAGATTCTTTCGTTGCTGTTTAGCCACGATTGATCCCCCTAAAATATAAATGTCCGTAGACCGGATTTATCCGATACGAATTCAAAAGGAAGTTTTATTCCTCGAAATTTCAGGTTATTCTCACTCGGTAGATATTTCGATGTCCACGCTTGCTTGGCATTGCCATGAACCTCCTCATCTTCAAGGAATTAATTTGAAGGTAAAGTGTGTGCACAATTTCCTTCCATTTGTACTTCCACTTACCTACTTTCCGTGCTGAAATGATGTTGTGGTATAATTACTGCAGGCCTAGATTTCATGCATTTTCTGTTTCCTCGGTCTATCTTTAGCACATATTTCGCCATTATTTGATAATTTTTACACCAAAAATGATGTTGGTTTTCGAATGCATTTTCTGGATTCGCTGTACCCACGAAGGTTTGCTTGACGTTTCAATGGCGCGATGATGAAATAGCGCTGATTTTGTCATTTGAGACATTCGCGAAGATTCCCAAGATCTACTTTCTATTAACCTCGGCATTGGTTTATAAATCTGTTGTTCTTTTTTTTACACCAATCACGAGGTTGTTATTCGGCACACGTTTAATTCCTCACAAATATAACACATACAACACTGCGGTAGCTGACGTTTCGGCAGTATCGCCTTTTTAAGAGCCTGAAAGGGTAAACTAATATGTAATTTGCTAGATCAAACGTTTCAACAACGCAAACAGAAAGACGGAAATCTAAGCAATAATTACATGATCACCGGCTCTCAGAAAGCCCACCGTTTTTTATCTGTTTTTCCACCAAGGAAGAACAGGCAGAACAGAAAAAATCTGAAATCTGAGCAATAATTGTTCAGTCCTGTTTCTGTTCTGCCTGTTCTTCCTTGGTGTAAAACGGATAAAAACGGTGGGGTTTTTTGAGAAGCTGGTGATCGTGTAATTATTGCTTAGATTTCCATCTTTCTGTTTGCGTTGTTGAAACGTTTGATCTAGCAAATTACATATTAGTTTACCCTTTCAGGCTCTGAAGAAGGCGATACTGCCGAAACGTCACCTACCGTGGTGTTGTGTGTGTTATATTTGTGAGGAATTAAACGTGTGCTGAATAACAACCTAGTGACTCCTGTAAAAAAAGAAAAACAGATTCGCGAAGGTGTTGGTTTTCTATCACTGGCGATTATTATTATTTCCTTTTAACTGGAACCCTTTGTAGTTAAAAAGATTCCCGACGTCGGGAATCCAGATCAATCCCGTTGACGGGTGATTGCTGATGGCAGTGATCAATAGAAACCTGGCTGAGAGATAGGCGAAACGAGCGAACCTCATTGTGTGAGTAGCACGTTCGTTCCCCAGTTTCCCACCGCGGAAACATACGCTTCGAGTTTTGCAAATATCTCAGCATCATCTTTTTTTCTACTTCACATGATGGATTGCCGTGAAAAATTATAGTAGACAATAAATAAAAAAAGTTAACACGCTATGTAGTTTTCATAAAAATAGGTGGTTCAATGTTTAATTGAGTCCGGAAGGTCAAACTTTGAAAATTTTAACATGTACCTGTGAAGTCAACGGCGAGTTGGAGACAACATCATGTTTTCTTTGAAGGAACAGTGAATTTCGTCGTGTTCAATTGCACCGCTAAGCTGTAAGCTGAGATATGTTTGGTTAAATTTGAAAAAGGAGAACTGTTTGTCGAGCACGTGCGCATTGGAATCAATGCAACCTTTCTATGAACTTTAGAAAGCACCGGCTTTTACTGCAATGCTACTGAATATGAGAACGCTTCAGTTTGTTTTGCATTATTTTTACCTTCTACTTGTCATGGAATTCTAGCGATTCATGTCATTACACGATTAAATTTTATCTCTTTACTAAAATGTTAAACTTAAAGTATTAAGCACCATGTTTAGTAGGGATTCGTTGGCCAACTTCTAATTTAGGGTTGCGAAGGGACAGCTAATGGCAATTGTCGGTGCTGTAGGTGCTGGTAAATCGAACCTACTACTTGGTATTCTAGGTAAGAACCTCACTTTAATAGAAATATGTAGTATAATGGTTGGATGGCTAATCTTTACGAGTTATGCAGACCTTAGCATAATTTCGATTCGTTTCATTCTCTCTCTCCCTCGCGATTGTCCTTCATGGACGTGGTGTCTGTTTCGTTGGCGTTGACGTCTGCGGATACCAATTCTGTGGCTCAATGTTTTTCTCCGGCTCTAGATACGGTTACGGCTACAAACAACATCCGTCAGTGCTTTGGAGCTCGCATACTCTTCTGATTCACAATATGGTTGTTTTCTATATATATTCTCATAAAATGCTCTTGTTCAGCCGATGCGAGCTTGGTATAAATTATCGTCGTTGTTGTTGTCGGTTTTGTTCGATGGCTTGCATTTCGGCGACCCTGCCGTCGCTAAAGCCCGGGAAGCACTTTATGCGACACTAGCCGAAACTTTAACACATAAATGGACGTCATTTTCCTTAAAAACCATTCTTGTGCGTCAGACTACCCGTGTATCATTCATGTGGGATGACGACAGAGGCCCATCTAAGTCAGAAAATCAGTTTGAAATAATGCGCCGGACCACATGTGATAGTGAGGAACCCGTCTTTCCTGTTCATCTTCGGGCTTTTGAAATATATACAAAACGTTTCGAGATTCTTGCGCATTGATGTTTTTTGATTCTTACGTTAGGTTTCTGACAGTCACTTCAAAATCATCACCATTGTGCTTTGGTGCCCTATGTGTACCTAGACCACTACTTTGTCGAGTTTTAACTTTCTCATCTAGATGCTCTTTTATGCGGGCACAGATCCTTTATATATAAGTAAAAATGCAAGCTGTCCCTATGCGAAAATGGGACAGAGGGAGAAACTCCCTATCACCGTGGAATCGCATAATAAACGCCTATGAGCAATTAGGGTTCACTTTAACAATTTCTCTCGTAGAAAATATAAGAAAACTAAAAGAGGAAGAAAGCAGCACGTCCATCAGTCTGTATGCGGGCACAAAGCAGTCTACACAATTTCCCCAATATATTCCTCACCGCATGCGTTACATGAGAACAAGTATTTTATTCCTGAACTAATGCAATCCCTGTCTCTTCCCGTTAGGACAGGTAATACAGTCTTTTGAACTGCACAAACGATCATAGAGATGGTTGCGAACTAACTGACGGCGTAGAGTATTGGGTGGGATGTCAATAATCGTTTCATAATTTTCAAGACCACCTTTTTCTTAGGCATCTCCCTAATAGCGTGACTTATTTCGATTATTATGAAGGGTAGCTTAAAATGGATATTACTTAGGTTTGAAAGATTGCTTTGGGCAACAACCTAGCCTTCTGGTATGATCAGGGTGGCTTTTGCTTCGTGGCCATTAGAGGTTACCACTTTTCGTGCAAGTTCGTCGATTCTTTCCTTTCATCTTCTCATGTGCACACATTTTTGTGCTGCATGGTACCTGTTATTGATGAGAGCTTTCTTCATGTGTAAAGGATGAGAGGAGAGGTAGTGCACTAGTATATTTTCGCTGCTTGGTTTTCGATACGATTTTGTTATGTAGCCACATTCCGAAAGCATTATTTGGATGCCTAGGAATGGAAGCCAAACCTTGGTCGATTTTCTTGCAAAAGTTTTATATACTCCGATTGTCTATTTAACAATTCAAAGCAGTCATTTGTGAAGTAGTCGTCTACGTATCGATGGTAGAAAACCATTAGGTCGGTGGTCGAGAACTGAAGCTTTCACCTTAGACATGAAAGCGATGGCAAGGCATGGTGCTAATCACTGTTTCGTGGTCAACCATCTATTTTAAAAGAGCCATTAGTTGTTGAATCGACATGCTATACATGTTTATTTTTCTTTCTACGAGTAGCTCGAGTACGGCTTCCATTGCAGAGTCATTCAACATATTGGTATAAAGTGAAGTCACATTGAATGACTCCATTACATTTGCGCACTTTGGTTGCTCGCACCGCATGTGATCTAGGAAAATCTTGATTCTTGGTAGATGGATTGGTATGAATTTCAGCAGTCTGGTGAGAATATGGTTAAGAAACTATGTTGTTCTATCCGTTTGCCTGCGTGTACAACTGGTGGTGGCCATACTAATGAAATTGATGACCCATTTCCAGAACAATTCTGCGCAGGATCGCGTGCACTCAACATGAACTTCAGGATGATCTGCGTCATAACTTCGGTGTTATGGTTGTTTTCTTTCATCGTCTTCTCTTTTCATTGCTTGATCCACCAATCTACGTTCCCCTTTACATGTGTGTTCTCCCGCACGTTGAGAAGTAGACAGACGTCTCAGCCACATAGCACAGTACTAAGAAGCTTCCGGAGTCAAATATATGGGAGCAGTTTTCGGTCCATTAATGACTACTGGATTTCCCGAGAGATTCGAGTGGAGCTACGTTCTATTCTGGACGACTTCTCCTCTCTACGAATTTTCACTGTACAGGTACAAAAGTGACAACATTCTTCGACTTGCCACTTCTGACTTTCTATTAACCTCGGCATTGATCAAGTAATTCTTCGTATTCTTGTTGAGCAAACACGAGGTGTTATTTTATTTCTTTATTTACGTACAAGCTGACGTTTCGGCGGATATCGCCTTCCTCAGAGCCTGGAAGGGTCAAGTTGACAGCAGTCTATTCGGCCAATCACCTCCATAACCAAACAGAGAAAACGCTGAACCAAGATTTCAATCACATTGAGTACAGCTTTGCACACTCCCGCTTTCTATGAGGCTTCCACGAGTATGTCGCGTGGGGACCAACCGCACAGAATTCACATGGTAGCGTAATATGCCCCTCCCATCAAAATAACAGCCTTATATACTGCCCAATATCACGCGTGATAATGAGGCATTCTTCCCTGCGGTTTATTTTCGGATTTCTGGAATTGATCCAGAACGCCTCGAGAGTTTTGCGCGTTTGTGTTTTCGATTTCTGTGCGAGGATCGTCACACGTACTTCGAAGTCCTTCCCGCCATGTCTCTGGGTTTATGCAATGCACATGGATGGTCATATAGGCGGTTACGAACTAGCTGGCGCCTAAGAGTACTCGGTGGTATTTCAACTACGTTTACCGAATCCTCAAGACCCGCCCTTCTTAAGCAGCGTTTTATAGCTGCACTTACATCATTTGAGATGAAGGGTAGGATAAACGGGACCATTTTATCGCTAGAGTTGTCGTTGGGAGGCTAGGATTTCCTCTACACCTGTCCCGAGCTACAGTTTCTTAGCCATTAGAAATGGATATTTGCCGCGCCAAGTTCCGGGACTCCTCTCTCTGCTCTCTTCCCGTGTACACGTTGGTTGCTGTTCGAAACATGTTTCTCACAAGCGCTCTTTTCGTGTGAGAGGGGTGAGAGGAGAGGTAATGAACCAAGATGTTTTTATTACTTGGCTTTCGGTGCCATTTCGTAATGTAGCCATTTTCTGACAGGCTAATTTGGACGTTCAGGAATGGAAGCCAGTTTTCTTTCGGTTTCTCTCGGGTGAACTTGATATACCCTGACTGTTCATTCAACAACTCGAAACATTCTTCAATTTCCTCTTCTGTTGAGCAAAGGACAAAACAGTCATCTAAATATCTACAGTAGAGTAGCGGCCCGAGATCGGTCACCAGTACTTCCACCTTAGACATAAACGCAGTGGCAAGACTTGGTGCCAGTCGCTGTCCCATTGCCAACCCTCTTATTTGAGCGTAGTACTTTTCGGACCGTCTGAAGATTGAGCAACTCAAGCATTCTTTTAAGAGTGCCATCAACTGCTGTATCTTGAAGCCATACATGTTTATTTCTCCTTCGTGTCGCATCAGGAGTTCGAATATGGCTTGCATTGCGGAGTCATTCGACAGGTTTGTATAGAGGGCGTTAACGTCGAACGACTCCATCACGTACGCGCTGCTGGGCTGCACTGTACGTAGACGATCCAGAAACATCTGGGTATTCGTAAGATGGGCAGGAATGTGTTTCAACAACTGGTTAAATATTAGGGTTAAAAACCATGTTATCCTATCCGTTGGCCCGTCTTCACAGCTAATGATTGGTCTAACTTTAAACAATGATGGATCGGTAGACGCAATATCATCGCTGGATACTAGCTTATGAGCTTTTTATAAGCAAGTACAAGACGGGACATGTTGGTAACTCAACTTTTAGTTAAGAGATAACTGATGGTTTTAAACCAGCAGCCCTTGCCATTTTGGCCCATTCGTGATTCAATTTTCGGTATTTACTTTTAAACTCCTTCTCAAATGATGGACGATAAAGCGAAGCATCTTCAAGATGCTTTTTCGTTATTTCAACATCTAACTGATGGGGAATTACGACAAACTCTCCACCCTTATCACTAACGGATATTCTTATGTTTTTCAACCTTATCAGCTCTCGTACCTCTCGCATACCACGTTTTTGCACTGCAGTGAGGTTTGAGCTGTATCTTTTCGCGCGATAGTGATTAAGGACTTTAAAATGCGTTTCATCTCTAGCTTTTTTGCGGAGTCTCTCTTGAAGTTCATGTAAACTGCATGCGACCTACGCAAGTTTATCTTAGAAATGGGTTCAGATGGTGAGGAACTCGGTCCCAATTCTAAAAACGAGCGCGCACCGTCAGGGAGAGTCATGCCTCCTAACACGGTTGGCCTTGGATTTTTCTTGCACATCATTTTTCCTACTGTGACCTGTTTGATGTTCGTTAGCGCTATTTCTGTGCGCTGTTGAACCCGTGTTATGCGATTTACTGAAAAGGTCTTCGAATTTTCTCCGCGAAGTTACTTTAGCATTAGACCTAATAGAGCTGCAAATCAACACTGACCTACCCACTATTCTCCTCCAGAGGCGGTACTCCAAATACTAAGCACAAAAGTTTTCCTTCGTCTCGCACTTCTTTCACTTAGCGAACATCTCGTTTTGTCGGCTTCGTAGACAGCTGCGTAGTATTCGCAATTCGATGTCCAGTACACGGTGACTGTCCTCTGGTAGTCCGCATACATCGTGTAGTCGTCTTCGTTTGATGAAGTTCGCCACGACTCGGTGTTTTTGGACAGCGGCGGAGAAAGTGTATTGACCGTCGAGCTTTGAAGTACGTGTCACGATCCTCGCACAGGAATCGAGAACACATCCGCGCAAAACTCTCGAGGCGTTCTGGATTAATTCCAGAAATCCGAAAATGAACTGCAGGAAAGAATGCCTCATTATCACGCGTGATATTAGGCAGTATATAAGGCTGTTATTTTGATGGGAGGGGCATATTACGCTTCCATGTAAATTCTGTGCGGTTGGTCTCCACGCGACATACTCGTGGAAGCCTTATAGAAAGCTGTGAGTGTGCAAAGCTGTGTTCAATTTGATTGAAATCCTGGTTCAGCGTCTTTTCTGTTTGGTAATGGAGGTGTTTGACCGAATAGACTGCTGTCAACTTGACCTTTCCAGGCTCTGAGGAAGGCGAAATCCGCCGAAACGCCAGCTTGTTCGTGAATAAAGAATAAAAATAACAGCTCGTGTTTGCTCAACAAGAATACGAAGAACTCTTCGACTTGTTTTCCACTGCAGCATGGGTTTTCATGTGGTGTTGATAGTGGGTGCTAAAACCAGTTAACGGGTAACTCTTGGTGTTAATTAAGTTGGGCCCTGCTCCTTGTCTCTTCAAGTCGTGGAAGAGAGGGATTTTCTACTCAAAACTATAGAATCAGTGGATTATTGTGTGTAGTGCAAAGGAACTGGAGCTAGCAGCAGATGGCCACTCATTCGACCGTCGATCCTGTATTCTTTTAGGCCATATCACAAAAAAACGATAATTGGCAATGAACTTTGTTACAGATTGAGTTTTCTAGAAGTTGGCTATCGATATTCAGTGCGTATACTATATTTTCCCATTTTGTCAACGTTTTCTTAAACGAAACACGGAAATAGTTGTTCAGTCCAATGAGATCGATATCCATTTTTTGTATTCATAATTTGCTTCACTATTGCCTTTACGTTAAGGTGAAATGGAGAAAGTTTGTGGCTATGTTGGACGCCGTGGAACATTTGCGTATGTCCCCCAGCAGTCATGGATAAGAAACACTACTCTAAGAAATAACATAATCTTGGGAAAAACATTCGATAAGGATTTCTACGAGAGGGTTATTGAGGTAGATCTCTTCAAGATAATAATAACGACGCTCCAACGGCTTATCATTATGCGATAATTAAGAACCCAGGAATTTTCTTTTTAAGGCGTGCGCTCTGAACGAAGATCTAAAACAACTCCCCAACGGAGATCGTACGGAGATCGGAGAAAAGGTTCTTGAATAGTGGGGAAATTTTTCCTGGTTGAGCAATGCAAGAGAAAGTAATTATGTCGAATGCCTATTTAGGTTCTCTTTTAGGGAATCAACTTGTCAGGAGGTCAAAAAGCACGCGTGGCGCTGGCGCGAGCTGTTTATCAGGATCGCGATGTTTACCTTCTGGATGATCCTCTATCAGCCGTCGATGCTCACGTCTCTAAACATATTTTTACCAATGTTATTGGACGAGAGGGTCTACTAAAAGGCAAAACAAGGTATTAACCTTACTGTATAACAAAGAGTTTACAATCCTCGTCAAGCTACAGATGAAGTAAATGGATCCGTGACCATTTCATACGGTTGTATTGATTTCCTTTGTTGTTCAAAGGTATATGGTGTTGAACAAAATTACTATATAAAGCACTAAAGCTCTCGGCGTTGATCAATCCCTGAGGGATGCGCCATGCATTCGACTTCATCAAGCATCGTTTGGAGGTGAATGGATGATATCTGGCCTCTACAATGACTCGCGGTGGCCTATCGATGTATCGGATCATTACTGCTTTCCTTCAAGACAAGTATGGTAACAATTTGCTGACTCCGGAGGGATGGAAGGCTTGGTGGGCCAAGGGCGCCGGGATCGATTCTTCGTGTGTGTTGCAGGGCGCTTCTAACCACTGCGCCACACGCGCCGCAATTAAATTTTTATAAAATAGCTTAAAATAACTTCATCTTAAACGAAATTACTACGTGTCTTGAATACTTCGAATGCACCATGTCGTATTTCGTATACGATGAAATCTAGTAATGTCTGAATAAAGAGCATGTTTCTAGCAAATTAATTTTGTTCTAGCATGTTTGGATGTATCTATAACTACCCTTGCAGAATCCTCGTTACTCATGGACTTTCTTTTTTAAAGGACACAGATATCGTTGTAGTGATGAGAGGTTGGACGCTTTGTTTGTAGCTGTTGGTTACACAAATTTCTTTTTGCACTTTGCTTCTATTTTAGGTGGTTCAATCACTCACGTAGCTACGTATGATAATCTTAGGAACAATGATGTGTCCGAAGTCATGCAAGAACCTCCACAAGAAAGTGAGAATTCACCCAGTTCAGAATCATCTGAAATGTGAGCTGTTCTGTTCTATCGTTTGTCATTTGTAGAAATGTCATAGGTTAGGAAAAAACGTAGCCTTCTTATAAATATGATAGCGGTGGCAGTGTGATAAGTAGTGACATATTACCCATAATATCAACATGTTCATCAGACGTTTCTGTTTAGTTGGCCCTCATTCCCAGGAGAGAATTTTCATTCTTCAGTAACAAAGCGTTTTGTGAAAAGCTTAGATTTATGGAGCATTTCTGAATCACCATAAACTTCTACAATACATGCCGTTAATGTTTAGATCAAATAGCGGTGATAATGAGGACGAGCTTGATGCTGATGAGGTGCGTTCAGTGGTTAGCAGAAACAGTCGAACTTCTAGAGAATCGAAAAAAAGCTCGTTAAAATTTATCTCTAAATTGGATTTTAAAGCTACTTCGTCTATCAATAACAGTGTAATATCATTTAGAAGTATTTTTTGAAAAAGGAGCATGGGAACCTTATCGAAAAAGAGGAAATTGCGCTAGGAAGGGTATGACGTCATTCACATATATGTATATATTATTATAAATATGTGATATTTCTATTTTAGGTAAAATTCTCCGTCTATATGGTATATTTGAAGTCTATGGGAATTTTACGCTACTTCGTTCCATTTGTCGTCGCATTGGTGTTGAATTCTGTGTTCCTCATGGCTAGAAACCTATGGCTTTCTGACTGGTTCGATAAATTCGAGGCATGAATTTTCAACATAATTTCCCAAGGAAACCGATTTAGGTCAAATGATAATATTCCGGGAGTGGATAAGGGATTGGCCAAACCACTGGGAATTCGGCTAGGTATCTACGCTCTGTTTGGAACCTTAGAAGGTCAGACTTCTTTCTCTCACTCTCACCTTGTGTTTTATCGCGTTTAAATAAATACGCGTCTTTTGAGTGACCTAATGGTTAGCAAATCTGCAAAGGATTTTTCTGCCTGTTGTTGTGTGAAACATATTGACCAGCCGTTTTTAGTTGTTTTCTTGTACCTTGCTCTCAGTTCTTTGATTCTTGGAGCAGTAGTTGCTTCTCTGAAACTTCACAAGCCGCTACTTCACAATATTCTTCGGAGCCCTCTATCGCATTTCGATGTCACCCCACTGGGTAGAATTTTAAATCGGCTTGGAAAAGACATGGAAGTTGTGGACCTTCGACTCTCATCCAGCTTTCGGTTTCTTGCCATAGCTTTTATGAGCGTTCTTCAGACGTGCATAATCATTTCCATATCAACTCCTCTTTTCATAGCGGTCATTATTCCAATCTTTGTGGTCTATCTTCTGGTCTTGGTATGCTTCTACAATTTCTTACGTAACTTTACTTTACTTATCGATTGAAGATTGTTTGTCTTTTTCCTCTAGTATTATGTCCGTGTTTCAGCACTACTTTATACCCTGTTCTCGTCAACTTCAGCGCTTAACAGCAATTACTCGGTCGCCTATCTATTCCCACTTTGACGAGAGCATTCAAGGTGCAACCATAATTCGAGCATTTGGATGGATTAACATGTTTAAGACGCAAAACGTAGAAAAGGTGCTTGCGAGAGACTTTTCATTTTTATATTTCAAACTTTCACTAGCCAACAGCATGTATTGTGTGGGTTTCAGCACTTCTTTAATTAGATTCGTCTTCTCACGTCCATTACGCACGGAAACCATCGGATTCATGTGCGACTTTAGCTGCAGCTTGATGACTTGGTCTCGTTCATGAAAGTCGTCGAATGATGGTGGCGTAGATCCTCTCTGGAAGTCCAAGATAGCCGTATAACGGCGTTTCTGTGCACCACATTTAGTCGCGGGCCTTTATGGATCGTAAAGAGCTTTTTTGGACAAGTCTGGTAGCAGTCTGACGAACGTGGGAAGTGAGAGATTTGGTTTCCACGGAGTCGAACTAGTGATCGTAATTGTATTATTGAACGGCGTCTTAAGTCGTTACGTTTCACCGCATCGTTCAATAGGTTTACATTTGAAAAATAATCATAGTTATTGTGTTAGTGTTCAATTTTATTTTAATCATGACTGCGATTTCTCTCTTAGTTCGCTGTGCCAACAAATATCGTTACTATCTTAAATTCCAAGCTTTATCATTTCAGCAGGAACGCCAGTGTGGAGCAAGATTATAACATTGCCATGTAGACCATCTGTCACCTCACCTGCTGGATCTGAGTGTTTTGAAAGCCGCGACCGATGTGGTGTGTCTAAAACATTTAGCCCTAAATGTGATACTCGTGCCATCGAGATTGTCAGCCGTCTTCAAATCTGCGTTTTTAACACATTGGTGACGACATGAATCATGTGTAACTTATGCAGTTCGAGGCAAACTGGCCGATAAACAAATGAATGTGCTCCTCGACACTCGAATGAAATGAGGCCGTTTCGTTACAGTACTACTGAATATGCTGAGAATGCCTTTTATGTCTTATATTACTCCACATTTTATTGGTCTTGGGATTCTACTGATTCCTATCTTCATAGGATTAAACATCAAGTGTCTGTTAAAATGTTGAATTTAAATCATTAGATATCATATTTATATCACCTGACTAATTTTTTAATTGAAAACATTCCAGAATGCTGTATGCCTAAAATAGTTTTGTTTTAGTACAGAGCGAGTTGTTCGATAGCTGTCGACATTTCTTAACAATTCTATTACTTTACTTGTAAACTTGGATGAGCTTTGTTCACTGGTGGTGTGGGCCCCAGCATAGCTTCTATTCGTTCCTCTCTCAAGGTTCATGGTGACGGTCCATCTCGAACATGGCTGCGAGGCCCGTTCTAAACCTCTAAAAGCGTTTTTTTGGTATCAGTGTTTCCACACTTGCGGGTACTACAGTGACAGTGATGCCGATCATCACAAGTATAGTGCTGGTTAGACCCCGTTATGGGCTCACCAAGCCTTTCGTTTTTCAGGGGTCGCGAATTTGATACCGAACTTGTCTGGGAGAAGTTCCCTCACGCTCTATACCGGCAATCTCTGAACTTCCAAGAGAACCGACTCGACCAGCATTCAACGACATTCGCAATAAAAGGGAAATCCTTAAGCATCAGCAGAAGCCACAGTTTAAAATTCGGAACACCTTCATGGATGACGCATTCGTGGAAGCGATGCACATTGCAGATTACTTTCTCCAACTTGTTGTAAAAGGAGTTCAGTTCGCTCTCATCGAGTGAACAAGTTGGTGAGTAGTAGTTGGTGATACTGACTTCCCTTTGATGCAGAACTTAGAAACAAAGAACGACCAAGCACGGTGATAGGATTTCGTATGAGGTGACTAGACGGGAAGTAGATGGGTATACAACAAATCCAACGCCTCAGATTGTAACGGAAATTTACCTCCACATATGAAAAGGGTTCCATCATCTAATTGATGTATTTCGGCCTTCCTACTTTTTGTCTGTTGTAGGATGATGACGTGGAATTTGACGCGACTTGTGGCCTCAAGAAATGCGTGAAGGTCGGAGACTTTCCCAGCATTATAGGTGCACAGCGAGAAGCAGTCTCCATGGCGTGACTGGGGTGTGCCCGTTTTGTCGGTTTCCACTGACATCCTGCCCAACCCAAGATTTGATCGCCCTCTTACTTATAATCTCACGCCTGAATTCGTAGATCGCAGGGCCCAGCGTGCAACGAGCTAAGGCCGAAACTTTACTGGTCTAGTCGTTGTGGTTCCCTGAACTTCCTGAGTCAGTCTAGCTGAAGCTTTCCTCAGGTTGTCACCACTACAGGTACTCAGCTCTTGTGGATCATAGTAAGATTTGCCACCTTTCGACTTGTTTGGAACTAGAGCGGTGGTCATTTCTGGTATTGCTTTGCCCATAGCTGGGCTTCTGGGCAGAAACGTCGGATTGCTTTTCATCTTGGAAAACCATTCTGGAAAGTGATAAACCTTCCACTATTGATCACAGTCCGACACCCAGGAACATCCGCCAGCCACGATGAGGCGGCAATCCTATAGGAGGTTTTTGAAGCATTTTTAAGTTCTGGGCTTTGTTAAAGCTCATGTTGGCAGAGTAGTTGAAAAAAACGATTCCAATTGCTACCATATTTTGTTTTAGCTCGAGAAACACATCCAATGCTCGTACTTGTCCCAAATTTCTAGCAGATGGTTGGCGGTACGCCTGGAGTTATTAGGAAGCATTGTGATCCTTGGTGTGTGGAATTTAATAATTTCAAACATTTAACACATTCGTGAGAAAGGCAAATTTTGTTTCTTTTTTTTGCTTCGGTGCAAAACAAAGCATAATTTCCTCTCGCAAGCAGTGACCATGGAATTTAGCGCACGGGCCGACATTGCCCAAAGTAAGGACAGCTTTTCCGCTTTTCTCATTAACAGCAATCTATGAGGTATTCGTTTCTAAAGGGACAGGAACCGTAACTCCAGAACATGAACAAACTCCTCCCACTAACTATCTTTTTGATCTAGCTGGGTGCAAGAACGCTGTGATAAGAAAGGTTCTGCCGTGAAATTTACAACAAAGAGCCTTGCGTTGCTAAAGACACAACCATAAACAAGGTTTGTTGTAAATATTGAGCATTATTGCAAATGTGCTAACCATTCTAAATGGCGTTTTCTTTAGGTATTCGTACAAACATTAGAGATAATTGGTCTTAACGTTCGAAGTGACTTTCGTAATCACTGACTTTATTGATCAGAATAAAGTGGAAAAATTTAGCTACATCTTTGCTCGCGGTGATGTCGAGAGATTGGGGAACCATGTCGGCAGGTGCTATTGGACTCTCCGTTTCCTACAGTCTGAATGCGAGTAATTAACTTTAACTTAACTTTGAGAATCTTGTGCTCCACTCATTCACTCCTAGGAAACAAAGTGCAAATTGTGTGGCAAATTCTTCCTTTCAGATAACCTTCATGCTAAACTTTTTTATGCGCCAACTGAGTGAGATTGAAACGAACATCGTTGCAGTTGAGAGAATAAAAGAATACACTGAGACTGCTGTGGAGGCACCATGGCGATGCCGACATCCTCCACCAGTTGACTGGCCAAGAGGCGAAATTTCTATCTATAATTATTCAGCGCGTTACCGTCCTGGTCTTGATCTAGTGATCAAAGATATCACTGTTCATATCTCTCCAATGGAGAAAATTGGACTCGTTGGCAGGACAGGCTCAGGTAAATCTTCGTTAGCATTAGCGCTGTTTCGTATTATTGAACCAGCTAGCGGTAAAATTTTGGTCGATGGTGTGGATATCACAACCATTGGCCTACATGATCTCAGGGAGCGACTAACTATTATACCTCAGGATCCAGTACTGTTTTCTGGGACATTACGATTCAATCTGGATCCTACACAGAAACATACGGACGCGGAGCTCTGGTCAGCTATCGAACATGCCAATTTGAAGCATTTTGTGCAAAGCTTTCCTCTTGGTTTTCAACACCAAGTTGACGAATGCGGTCGTAATATCAGTGCTGGCCAACGTCAATTGATATGCTTGACTCGAGCACTGATGAGAAAGTCACGTTTGATAGTGATGGACGAAGCCACTGCATCGGTTGACTCTCAAACGGACATGCTTATTCAAGCCACGATACGAAGTCAATTCTCTTCTTCAACTATAATCACAATTGCACATCGTCTTAATACTATCTTCGATTATGATCGAGTCTTGGTTATGGATGCAGGCCGAGTCGCCGAATTCGACCCTCCACAGCAGTTGCTCTCTAGAAATTCTATATTTCGCTCTATGGCCGTTAATGCTAATCTTATCTAGCTTCTATTTGCTACTCCTACCTTTTCAACTTTCAAAGATTTGTTTCGGTGGTAACATTACTTTATTCGGTAGAGAATTTAGTGCATAACCGTTATATTAGTGGGAATTGCGTTCTGTTCTATGCTACTATGTCTGATTTGCACTTTGTTGTCAGAAGTCTTGGCTAAAAGTTATACTCGAGTTAAAATACCATTTGATCACCCGATGTAAAAGAGCGAATTCGTAATTTAATTGGTTAGCATACTATTCCAAAAACCGCACTAGTAACTAGCTTTCCATCCACTCACCACCTTAACAAGTACTTTTCTACTAACCTTGTTCATCATTTGACATGTGGTTACTTAAATACGTAGATGGACTCGTTCACATCTTTTGTTAAACTTCAACAGTTCCTCCATTCATTTCTCCATCCTGAAGCTCACGGTAATGATGGTGAAAAGTTCGTATCTGACTTGGGTGCGACTTAAGGATCCAAAAGTTTATTCTTTACGTGGAGACATCGAAAACATCACAGTGTGATAGAAGAGACCTTGCACCATTACTCTTATAAGTGGTATACATTCATGCCATCTACTACTATATGCTACAATGGTCCATCATATGAACGCATTGCTGCAATCGTTTGGAGGTGTTCTATGCTTGTGTTGAGTTTACTTTTGTTTTTCTTTTGTATTTCAAATCCCATACAATAACTTATTCAATATAGCAATTTGACTCGACTTACTCAATATAGCAATTTGACTCGAATGACGTGAATACTCGAGTACTTTTTGACCTGTCAAATGACTCCGCCATGAAAGCCGTCCGCGAGCTCCTTATACAAGATGCAGGAGCAATAAACATGTATGGTTTCTCGATTCAGGAGTTAATGACACTCTTAAAGGAGTGCCTTAACTGCTCAATCTTCAAATGGTCCGGGAGGTATTACGCACAAACGAGAGGGTTGACAATGGGACAACGACTGACACCAAGCCTTGCCATTGCATTCATGTCTAAGGTGGAAGCACCAGTAATCGATCTCCGGCCGTTACTCTACTGTAGATATGTAGATGACTGCTTGGTCATTTGTTCAACACAAGAGGAAATTGACAAGTGTTTCGAGTTGTTGAACGAACACTCAGAGTATATTAAATTCACCCGAGAGAAACCAAAAGAAAACTGGCTTCCATTTCTGAACGTGCAAATTAACCTATCAGAAAACGGCTACGTTACGAAACGGTTTCGAAAGCCAAGTAGTAAAAACATCTTCGTTCATTACCTCTCCTCTCACCCCTCTCGCACGAAAAGGGCGTTTGTGAGAAACATGTTTCGAACAGCAACCAACGTGCGCACGGGAAGAGAGCAGAGAGAGGAGTCCCGGAACTTGGCGCGGCAAATAGCCATTTCTAATGGCTACGAAACTGTAGCTCGGGACAGGGTGTAGAGGAAATCCCTAGCCTCCCAACGACAACTCTAGCGATAGAAAGGTCCCATTTATCCTACCCTTCATCTCAAATGATGTAAGTGGGGCTATACAACGCTGCTTAAGAAGGGCGGATCTAGAGAATTCGGTAAACGTAGTTGAAATGCCACCGAGTAGTATTAGGCGCCAGCTAGTTCGTAACCGCCTATATGACCGTCTATGTGCAACGCAAAATTGCACAGTTTGCCCTAATGGTAGAGACGGTGACTGCATGAGTTCGGGTACAGTTTATCTGATCTCTTGTAAAGCGTGCGAGGACGAATACGTTGGCGAAACGGGTAGACCACTCTGTGTTCGTATAAAAGAACACCTAGTCGGCATACGTAGACCAAACACTCCACTAGGCACGCAAAGGACGCAGAGACATAACGGAGAAGATTTTGAAGTACGGGTTACGATCCTCGCGCAGGAATCGAGAACACAAGCGAGCAAAATTCTCTAGGGATTCTGGATCAATTCCAAGAATCCGAAAATGAATGGCAGGAAGGAATGCCTCATTATCACGCGTGATACTGGGCAGTATATAAGCCTGTTATTCTGATGAGATGGGTACATTACGATTCCATGTGAACTCTGTGGGGTTGGTCTCCACGTGAAATATTTAGTGGAAGACTCATAGAAAGCGGTGAGTGTGCAAAGACTCTGTGTTCAATGTGATTGAAATTTTGTTTCAACATTTTCTCGGTTTGGTTCTGGAGGCGTTTGACGGTGTAGATCGCAGTCAACTTGACCTTTCCAGGCTCTGAGGAAGGCGAAACCCGCCGAAATGTCAGTTTGTACGTAAATAAAGAAATAAAATAACACCTCGTGTTTGCTAAACGGAAGCAGAAAGAATAGCAATTTGAATTCAAATAGCAGTTATTTGCAAGTTAAATTACCAGTCAATGAATTCTTTCGACAAGCGGTTCTTCCAATATTTCCAAGTGAATAATAGAACTAATTCCGGTCAACGTTCACCATAACATCTGTGCTGGTAAGCGGTCATCGTTTGTCTGCAAGAATTGTAGGAAACGAGTTCTGGGCGCTAAAATAAACCAAAAAAGAAGTAAAGTGAGCCCTTTATACAGCTTTGCCGGCAAAGGCGCGCACCGGTATGAATGTTTAGAGCACATATCGCCCAATATGTGTCAAGCAATCATATCTTAGCTCATAATGGACTTTATTGATTGAAATCAACAAGAACCATTGAAATTCACAGATCTTTTTCGATAGCCGCCTCTTAAGAAGACGTCGACGACGAAGCGTTAGCCGAATAAGTATTTTTACTAACCTCGTGCTAACTTGATAATCGGAGGAGGTATTGTTCGTTTTTGCCGAGGTTAAATGGAAGTACCGACAAGCGACAATAATTTCTCAGTACTAGAAAGTTCCAGGAGTTGAAAACTACGGAAATATGGGGAAACAATAAAAAATAGGGAATTAATAGAAAAGAATAAAAAGGAGGAGAACTTGTTGTATCGTCTCAATTGCATGTATAAATTTTATACAGTGTCGTCCATAATTCTGATATATTTGAGTCTAAAAAAGATAGCCAGATCCAACCTGTTGGCTTTCAGTCGGAACATAGCAAAAATAAACTGCAAATGGGGAAATAGCACCTTGTTATCCTGGATGAAATCCCACTTGCTAATTTTTTGACTTCTAGCTCGAAATAGAGGCTTGATGCAATAAAGTGAAAGAAATATGTCATGATGTCCAGAAATGATGAGAATCTCATCGTAGCAAAGCGGAGATTTTACTCTCTGGGCAAAGAACTGAAGATTTTAATACTCATTGCAATTAATAAAATTCATCAAGAATCGAGACATATGGAGGTGAAGTAAAAGCGGCCATTATTTCCACGTCGTCTAACTCCTATAGTGATAACGTCGTGACGTAGGTTTTGACGAATGCATTGAGATGGCGTGGAACTGAAAGGAATTTGTGCGATGTGAATGCCGACTTGGAGAAATTTGCTACAGTTGTAGACAACGCGAAACAATTAATTATTATTAAAAATGGTATTTAATAGAAGATACCTTTCCCCCATCTTTTTTAAGGCAATCATTCTGACGACGTTGGATTTCCTCTTGCCAGTCTATGTTGTAAAGTTATTTACTCCATTTTCCTTCATCAACGTACGTGTATCGTGGATTACTAACATAATTCTCGTAGATCTTGGAAACTAAAAATGGTCTTAACGTCATTCCTGCTCCTAGCATTTTCACAAATAAGTTGTCGGGCGGTCTTGTAAAAGAGGTACAGTTGATTGAAACATTCTTTAGAATCTGATTTAATGTTTTAGCCCAATCGGCGCGTTAATTGCACAGTAGGCACAAAGAAGCATATTCGCTAACATAGCTATGAGTAGATATAGTGGAAGAGGATCGTTAAGGCCAATAAACTATATTAGAGTTTTCGAAGTCATCTACCGAATACATTAGCGTCCAATGCCTAAGTTGCCTTGCGTGTAGCTGCCGAATGGAGATTCACCATGTGCCCCCAGTTATCCTGTAGTATCAACAGTTACAACCCTGTGAAAACTCGTTTGACGCACGCATCCAAAGAAATCAAGAAACTAAGTAAAGGACAAGGCTTTTGGTACTGTTTACGCCACGAAAAAATGTGCCATGCATACGACTCCATTCGTAGCGTTGTAGAGGTGAACGAATGCATAGTTGGATTATACAACGGCTGACGATGGTCTAGTAAAGTGTCACGACAGTGATTTTCTCTTTCCCGACAGCTCTAATGCTAATTTGTTGACCCAGAAGCGACTGAAGGATGACGCCAGAGAGCAAGATCGAAACAGCAACAAATCCAGTCCAGTTTGTACTGCATTACACATCTTGCCATTACACTATATGCATTCTCTTCTACTACTTATCGTATTCACACTATTGAATGTCCATGTTTCAAAGATGTATTTGTTTTTGTATACCAAAATCTAGTGTGTTCGAATTTAGCTCTGGTAATTTCGAGCGATATTTCTTCTTATTACGTTAAGTTATAGAATCGTTATAGATTAGTAACCGATGTCGAGTGCTGCAATATTTCGCGAACCCGTCTCGATAACGAAGCGTTGCAAAAACTCAAGAAGGGAAAGCTCAGAAAACAGGAATATGGAATGTAGCTGCGCAGTTTTTCTCCTATTAATCGTATAGTTTCTCAAAAAGATGGTTATTGATTCTCCTACGAAACCAGATAAGTTTTAATTCAGATGATCTCCCATAGAACTGAATCAGAAAGTTTGCTTTCGGCTGATATGTCGTTAAAAAAATCTAAGCAATACCTTCAACCATCTACAAATCCACTTCTGGAACCTGTTATGGAACCTTTCTCAAACACTGGAAAAAAGGTTTTTCCTAAGCTGCTTATTTAGTGTTCTAGCAATTCCCGTAAACTGCTAAATTGATTAACAGTGCTGATGACAAAAGGACATTGTTTTTCTTCGTAAAAACAAAATTACTTAGAGACCTTGGCCATCACACATTGTCCCATCAAAGCTATTAGAATTCGGTTAGTTGAATTACTATTCATCTGCAGGATTTTTTTAATTTGGACGCCTGGGAAGCTCCAACACGAATGCTTTCAAGCAACTGATCATAAGAGTTTACTCAAACACCTGTCACTTTAAACTAGCAGGTTCCTCATCTTTCCGTAGTTCATTTTTTTCTTGAATTCTGCATTTGTATAACAACCAATTTACTGAGCACACCTCTTTTAACGATTAACTAAACTATCTATACTCTTCCTGCTCTCAAATTCTCACTAATGCTCCCATATATAACCCTAGAGCTTCAGGATGTCGCCACAATCGGTAGTGGTTCGTTCGGACGGGTAGATTTGGCATGGAGTAATGTTAAAGGACAGTACTATGCGGTGAAGAAATGCAATATTCATCAGGTCTGCTAAGATAGACAGAATTTTATACATTTACAAACCTCCGTGGTTACTCGACGACTGCTAGAACTCATTATAGGTTTAAGCCGACGGATTCATTAAAATTAGTTTTTGCAATTAAGCACAATGCTGGGTATAATCATACCTGTCATTGTATTTATTATATATTATTACTTATAAGCTAACATGCATTTATTACAACAACCTTTTGTTGTGGCAAATGTTTCTATGCTCTCGCCTTCTTCAGAGACTCGACCACTTGAGATCGAGTGCCCACGCCAGTTATTTTTTTATGTGGGTCTACGTAGTGGCATTGAATCGAATCTTGCGAGTAATAATAGGTGGAAAATGGCGTGAAAAATTGAATTCCATAATATTGGGCCTGAAAGGGATTTCATTTGTGGAAGATTTTTGTCGCAATTTATCCCAGATATGATTGAGAAGTGGCAGTCGGTTACTGGGTTTTGTATCTCAATTCTTCAACTTTTTCAGTGCTGGCTATCCGACGTGCTTTGGTTAGCCGTTGACGTTATGGCTCAGTAACGGACCTGACCACTTTCGGGGGATTTACACCTGTAGCAAAAGTTGCAATTCTTTCTGCTTCTTGACATTTTAGAAATGATTTTTCTAGGACGATTGCTTAGGTTATGACTATAACTATGAAACTCGGATGACCATTTTAGTATTCCGCCTTGAAACAAATTAGGTTCCAGAAAGTGTCTGAATGCTTCATACTTGTCGAACGATTGAGATGAACGTTCCCTGTTATCGCACAGAATATATTTTTTCGTTCGACCAAGAAATGGGTTGTTTATTCAGAACAAAAAAAGGAATGGGAAACAACTTATCACGACGATCTGTTTGGCATTTGTTTGCTAGCGTCTACCTCTTTTTACCTGCTTTCGAACAGATATCCATGGAGTAGCTTCAATTTGGTCATCAAATACGGATATGGTGCCTTTCTAGCTTTCGTCAGTATCAAGATTCTCACTTCACATCTGGAAATTCCTATGATCAAAGTTGCAACCATACGTTCCATAGTCGTTACCAGCTCTACTGTAGTAACGGTTTTGCCGGCTTTTAAGCGGTTTCACACAAAGTTTTCAGTTAACAAGAAAAAAAGGAAGGATTTATGTTTCTTTTTTATACGAAGAAACTAAGTCAAATACTAATAAAAAAATAAGATCTACGAAAAGATGGACGAAATCTGTCATTCAAAATAGTGTTCAGCAAGAAGATGAGCACCTCGAAATTTTTTAGAACCAAGATTCACCGACCTAATGCATGCCACTGCTGCCACAACTCAGCTTTGAACAAAACTCTATGACTCCTATATACTAGTAGACAAAAAATGCCAGTTTTCTAACTACTACAAGTCAAATGGGAGAATTTTTCAAGAAGAAGTAAAATAAGGGAAGGATTTAAAAAACTGCTGTTACTTATTTTGACTGAATAATTGTTGTTGTCATGGATTACACGTTAATTCAGGCTTATCTTATTAATGCTTCTTCTACCTCATGACGTATTCCAGGTGGTAGAAGGAGGACGAGTTGAGTATGTTAAACGCGAGAAAGAACTGCTTTTCACCGTCTCCTCACCATTCATCGTTGAACTGTGAGTTAAAAGAGTTTTATTATTAGCCTTACGTTTTTTATTATACTTTTTTAAAATGCTTTACCACATTCATATTTCGTTATGGTTTACCGTTTCATACGTTTCTTTACTACATTTTTACTACAATCGAGTCGACTGTATGCGACCCTACATGTTCGTCGCCAGTTTTATTCATAGCGGATCTAATGCCAAATTAAACAGAGCACATGTTAAAGGTACTTGCCTTTACGTCCAAGTTTGAATCCATATAAAAGATGGTTTCAAATTTCCATTTCTGTTTCCAGTTTAACACCATTAGCTAAAATTTTATTAAAATAAGTGCGAGAGAAAAAATCATAATGTAAACACGTAATGAGAAACGAAGAAAGAGAAAGAAACTGGTAGTGATGCTAATCATCACGGTGCCAGTTCGGTCACGCCGCAGCCCCATCAAGCTCCTCATCCCTTCGGAGTCGGGAAATTGGTACAAGACTTGTCAAGGGAAAAAATCACTTCTTACAATCCAGTTGGAAACGTTCCAGCCCAGCTATCTCAGAATTGCAAGGAAAATCTACTCGGCCAACATTCTATGGCACTCAAGATGAAATAGAAAAAATCCTTAAGCAGCGGCCGTAGCCACATGTAGAACTTGGTAGACCTTCGTGGATGAAGGATGCGAGGAAACGAATCAATTCTGAGGAGTCTTGGGATAGAGCACAGTAGTCGTGAAGACGGGTCGTACAACATTTTTTAAAAAATACAGGGAAAAGCTGCATATGCAAAATGTTACATTGTTGGAAGACTATGGTGCCACTAAACTTTATTTGAAAGCGATGGGTGTTTGGATGCGGAAAATCAGAAAAACGTTTACACCAACATAGTATAGTGTGTGTCACAAAATAAGGTAAATGATGATACATGTTGTCACCTTCGAAAACAAAATGTCGTGTTCTCATGAGAACTTTTCCATTGTTAGATGAAATTCGTGACATCGCGAAAGTAGGTGGGAATTGTACACTGAAAACACCTAGCGTTCGAAGAGAGTTATAAATGGTCTAATAAAACGAGGAAGAAACAAATTGTATTCCTAATGCAAATTGTGATTATGTAACAAACAATGTTTACTTCATTTAATTACTCAAAAAGACCGACTCTCTATAAGCCTCGGCATAGATAGCTGATATATTTATTTACACGACCTTATAAACTGATCTTGATGAGCCAATGCGAGGGTTGGTATGGGTCTTCGTTGTCGTTGTCGTTGTTTTCGTCGCTGCTGTTGGTGTTATTGGTCGTTGGCTGACGTTTAGGTGATTTTCGCCTTCCTCAGAGCTTGGACGTATTGTATTTTTATACAAGAATACTTCAGTTATTCGGTGGAAAAAAAAGCCTAAAGTACTAATAAAGATCAAACTCTTAAATAAACTCCATATTGATCAAGAGGGTTTCTCACCGTGCTGTTATGGAGTGGGACTGCCCGCGTATTGTTCACGTGGGACTGCGAGGCGAGACCCACCCATAAGTCGAAAAATCATTTTGAAATAAGCAGCCAGGTCACGTGTGATGGTGAGGCATTCGTCTTTCCTGTTCACCTTCGGATTCTTGAAATTTATCCAGAATGCCTCAAGAGTCTTGCGCGCTGATGTTTTTGATTCCTGCGCTAGGATACGCACATTCACTTCAAAATCATCACCATTGTGATTTTGTGCCCTATGTGTACCCTAGACCACTACTTTGTCGAGTTTTTAACTTTCTCATCTAGATGCTCTTTCATGCGGGCACAAAGCGGTCTACACGTTTCTCCAATATATTCCTTACCGCATACGTTACATGAGATCAAGTATATTATACCTAAACTCATGCAATCCCTGTCTCTCCGTTAGGACAGATCATACAGTTTTCTGTGCTGCACAAACGATCACAGAGACGGTTGCGAACCAACTGACGGCGCAGGTTGTTGGGTGTGATGTTAAATAATCGTTATATAATTTTCAAGACCACTTTTAAGCATCTCTTAGTGCCGTAAGTTATTTCACTTGATATGAAGGGGTAACCTAGAAGGGATCTTACTTACGTCCGAAACATTATTTTGAAGAACCATCCTATGCTTTTTGTCTAACCCAAGTGGTTCTGCTTCGTAGCCATTGGAAGTGGCTATTTTTCGAGCCAGGCTTAGCGATTCTTTCCTTTCCTCTTCTCCCGTGCACACATTTTTAGCCATACGGTACATGTTTTTGATAAGTGTTTTTCATGTGGGATGGACGAGGAAAGGTAGAGAAATAGTATATTTTTACTGCTTGGCTTACGATACCATTTTGTTGTATACCAACTTTCTGAGAGCTTTATTTGGATGTTTAAGAATGGAAGCCAGTTCTCGATTTGTTTTTCCCGTGTAAAATTTATATACTCTGACTTCTTATTTCTTTATTCACTGCCTACTACAATTTTCATGGCACGCTATCTACGAAATCAACCACAAAGATGCTGAGATATTGGCAAAACGTAGACCCTAAGCCAGATCGAACCACGATTTCCCTTCCCAGAGTCCCGCGCATTGCATATTGCGCTACAGACCCCACTTTTTCTGCTTTTCTGTCAGCTAGTATCTACCAGTGCCATCAACAGTCACCTGTCAATGGGATTGATCTAGGGAGTCCACATCGGCATTGAACCCAATTAAGCTGAGGCTACAGTCGGAATCACAATGTTTAGTTTTTATTCATTGCCTACTACTGAAACGGAGAGCAAGTGCCTCCCAGGCGCAGTGTGTAATGCGCGATCCCCGGAAAGGAAATCGTGGTTGTTCTGGCCCGGGGTCCAAGTTTTGCGAATATCTCAGCATCGTTATGTAACAGACGTTTTGAAAAATTCCTATGTTAAACAAGAAACCTCAATTTTTGTAAAGACCTCTCCTTAAAAGTTAGAGAAAGATGAAGTATTTTCACAAGTAATTCACGAGACACAGAAGGGCTGTAGTGAAGCGGGCACGTCACCAGCGTTTCTAATTTCACTGTTCATTGTAGTTAAGTACTGAAGTGACTAGAGACTTGACTGACTGCAAAGATTCGCTGTCACATAGAAGCTGTAAAATGCTCGATTTGCTTTTCTCTACTTCCGAGATTTCAGAATTTGCGTCCATATGGACAGAGTCAATCTCTACTTCGTCATGGAATTCGTACACGGTGGTGAATTGGTCAATTATCTTGACGATATCAGCGAGTGGGTGAAGTTCATTGAGAGATCCTTGGCGGCTTTTACTTTTTCAACTTGCACTGTGGATATCTAGAACCACTGAAATGAATTTTAGAAAAAATCTCGACGAAACAGCGAGATTTTATGCAATGGAAATCGTATGCGCATTGCAGCACATTCATTCGAAGAGCATCGTGAGTTACAGTGCCTTGATATTATAGTTACTTCTGTTATTATTATTAAGCTAACGTGTAGCACAACACAATGGAGGAGCCCTGCCCATATCCACGAGACCTTCAGTTTGGTCCAAAACCGCGGTCTCACCAAGCCCTCCTTATCACTGCACACGATGGATTGGTGCCAGAGCTTTTTAAGAAAGTAAAACACTTGACTGACACATTATTAAGCCTCCAATTCATTGTATAAGGCAAATATGCCTTTGAAGTTAACTTTTTATTTACTGCCTAGTACAGTTTTTTTAACGGCAGGGTATTATGTGAATTACAACCACAATGATACTGAGATATTTGCAAAACTCTGTGGTGGGGAACGAGCACGCTAATATTTTCCGAAGGCTAAAGCGTTCACCATCACACCATGCGGATCCTTCGTTTTTCATTGCTCTCAACTAGTTTTCTATCTACCAGTGCCATCAGCAATCAATAGTCAACGGGAATGATCTGGACACCAAAATCGGCATGGAACCTAGTTAAGCTGGGGCTTTTGCGTAGTTTTTGCAAATATCTCAGCATCATTGTAATTGTAATTCACATAATACCTTGGGGTGAACATTTGTAGTAGGGCAGTAAATAAAAAATTCACATTGTGATTTCGACGACAGCGTCAGGGTACAATGCCAATTTGTGCTACCCAGATCAATCCGTTGACATTTGATTGCTGATGGCTCTGGTAGATAGAAACTAGCAGGGGAGAAAGGCGAAAGGAAAGACCCTGCATGGTATGCCTTTAGTCTCTACAATGCTACGAATGTGGTCAAATGCATGGCTGATCCTTAAAACATTGGTGAACACCAATCTGCTTTCTAAATTACTGTTATTATTTCACTGCATGTTAGTTCAGCTTATTTTTCATGCTTGTTTTCCTTTATCGAGTCAATCCTATTTTTTAGCTTTGTGTGCAAAGTTTATTGATAAGCTGTCTAGAGGATTGAGCGTTTGGTGTTTCTGTCTTTATTTCTTTTTCTTGCTAATTTCACCCATTATAGTCTGCCTCCACACAAGGGCGCATGAGGCGCAGTGGTCGGAGGCGTCCTGCAACATGCACGTGGAATCGATCACGGCGCCCATGAATATTTTTTAGTTCCTGCCCTTTTTTTAGACACTTGGCACGCTTCACTTCGTATATCATTATCATTTCCGTTATAACTAGAAAATCTTAAGCTGGAAAACGTTTGCTGACTGCTGTTTATTGTTCCCGTTCTATTTATGATTTATTTCCGTGAAAGCTAAAAGAATACTTTAAGGCCTATCGTGATCTTAAGCCTGAGAATCTACTGCTCTCCATCGATGGTCATGTAAAACTAAGTGATTTTGGCCTTGCGAAACGTCTTAGAGGGAAGTAAGTGGTGCTTATTTCGTTACTAAATATTTCAGTCATACTAGGAAAAAAAAGTAGTAATGGAACATACGGGTTTATTTTTTGGATTTCGTCTAGGACCTATACTATTTGTGGTACGATGGAATACATGGCTCCCGAGATCATTATGAAAAAAGGCTATGGAGTAACAGTGGACTGGTGAAGGAAATTTTTCTTGAAAGTCTTCTTTAACAAAAGTTTCCTAAAAAAACTTTCTATGTAGAGTTCTTCATCGTTCAGTAGCTATTCCCATTGTACAGTGCAGGTGGTCGCTAGGTATTCTGATATTCGAGCTATTCACCGGAAGCCCACCGTTTTGTGGTGGTAACGATGAGATATTTAATGCCATATGCAACGTTCCTATCGACATTCCTCAATCTGTACCCGATAATGTACGGTTAGTTTTATTGAATTATGTTGCTTATTGAATCAGCAGAATGCCACTTTGTTCTGCGCTAACGAACGCTTCGAAAGTCACATAGCTTGTAATTCGAAAGATCGATTTCCTATAAACCTCGACATAACTGATCGGTATATCTACCTATGCGTTCCTACAAACTGCCCTTGTTAGATGACACAAGGTTGATATAGATGTTCTTGATGTTATTGCTGTTGTTGTTCGATGGCCGACCTTTCAGCAATTTCGCCCTTCTCAGAGCTGTGCTGGTAGACCACCGATGTGTTATTAACGAGGTTTGAATCCTAGGATCCTTGAACTGAACACACCAGTGGTCTAGCAGCACGGCGGATGACGAAGTCGCCAAAACGTCAGTCATTGAATAACAATAGCAATAACAATAAGAACATCTATAGCATCTTCGCGTAAGCTAAACAAAGACAGTTCATAAGGACATGTAATATAGATATAACCTTTATTTTCTTAACCAACTTGACATCGTGTACTGTACGTACTCCAGCGCTTCTTACATTCCATTCATCTCCTTCTACCAATGTTCCATAAAAGCTTTCTTATTATCGTGTTTGATTTTCCCCAGAACACTGATTTGCAGGCATGTGGTGTTTCCAGATCTTCATCACATGCACTCTGCAGCCTTGTGGGCGAAGATTGAATAACGATTATCATTATCGTTGTCTTGCGAGTATTGAACGGCTCCACGGCAGCTGCTCAGCCCATATATTATTCATTTCGTTTAGTTTTTTATTCACTGCTTACCTTTTTTCCTACCAATGTGTTATGTGCAATACAACTACATGAATACTGAGATGTGAGTAAAACTCGGAACCTCAACTGGACTTCGAAACCGCGATTACTCTTTCTGGATGCTCATATGCTATTTACCACACCAACCGAGTCCCTTACTTCCGCTTCTCTCAGCTACTTTTTTTCTACTCTATCGGTGCCATCAGCAAACATCTTTCAGAGGAATTGCCTCAAGAACACAATTCAGTATTGAACCTAGTCTAATAAAAGATGCAGTTGGAATCGAACGTTTAACTTTTTATTTACTGCTTATTCCATTCATCAAGTAGGCTAGATGTTTTGTATTCTGTTTGCATTTTAGAAGACGTGGTTCGAGTTTTCTGTGGGCGCCAGGTAGAATTCTTAACGCTCGAAAATATCAGCGCAGATTTCGGCCACTTACAAACACTAGTTGAACAGAGATTGGCGCTAGGTTCGGCTCTGTCAATTAGGTCCGTAGTTCTTCCAAGAAGCGTAAAAGCGTCTCTTGTTCTTCCAAAAAGCGCAAAAGGGTCTCTTGCTCACTTTGTTTATTAAAAAGTAGCTATTACATTTCCTCATGATTTCCTTTGAGCATGCCACCTATAGATGAGATATTTTCCCTGGTCGGTTCCGTTAGTCACCTTAGATCCTGCATCTCGACTAATCTCTCGTCGCACCACTTTTCATAGGCCATGTGTTCTTCTAATTCATTTGCTATGGCATAGAATAACAAGAAACGGCATTTGTTCGAAGCTTCTTCGTACACGGCAGTGATTGTTATAGAAGTCATTTGGTTGTCTCAACATATATACGTGCTTACGAACTTAAGTTGCAGTCGTCGTTGTTGTTGTTGCTCGATGGCTGACGTTTCTTCTATATATATGTGTATATATATACATATATATGTATATATATATATACATGCATATATACATATATAAAATATACGTTCTGCTTGGACGTTTTCTATAACCTGTTTGTAAAAACAACATTATATTCAAAAGTAAGGTTAGTTTCAGAACAGCCATGTTATCACTACTGAATCGAGATCCATCACAACGTGCTTTTAATATCACTGACCAAAAATGGTTCGAAAACGTTGATTGGGAAAAGGTTAGATGTCTGGCAATCCAGGTTGGTGATTATGAACTCGTTTCATGAAGTCTTCATAGAAAACAAGTTTACTGTTGGAATCCAGAGCTACGAAGAACCAGAATTTGGTGCATGAGATGGTAGTAAAGTCTTCCATTGTTTGATTAGCGAAGGATTAGATTGATGTATGATGCTACGAAAACTGCTTTGAAGGACACTATTACTACGAGAACTGTGGAACTTTCAGTGGTTTTTACTGCTATTTTCAGTTTTAGCTTACTAATTACTGCCTACTATTTTTAATGGCAGGGTATGTTGCGAAATATAACTTCAATGATGTTCAGATACTAGCAAAACTCCGGACCGCTGGTGTCTGCGATGGGGAACGAACGCGCTATCACCCTTAGCGGTGGGAACGCGTTCACCACCACATTATGTGGGTCCCTTCGTCTCGCCTGTCTCTCAGCTAGCTCTATCGAACAGTGCCGTCAGCAGTAACACGTCAGCCGGATTGACCTGGTGGGCCCCAAACCAAGCATCACTGAAGTTATATTTCGCAACATAAAAAGGACAAAGCTCTCGGCATTGATCAATCCCTAAGGGATGCGCCATGTATTCGACTTCATTAAGTGTCGTTAGTGGTGAATGAATGCATATCTGGCCTTTACTCGCGGTGGCCTATCGATGTATCGAGCCAGTGCTCCTACCCTCCCCAGACAAGTCTGGTACCAATTTGCCGACCCCAGAGGGATGGAAGGCTTGGTGGGGCATCGGCGCTGGGATCGATTCCACGTGTGTGTCGCAGTAGCGCCACCAACCACTGCTCCACGCGCCCTTCGCAACATACTCTGCCTTTAAAATGAGTAGGCAGTAAATTGTTAAAACTGTGATTATAATTACAGCCTCAGCTTAACTTGTTTCATTGCCGGTTTGGGCTCCGCGGATCAATCCTTCTGGTAATTGCTGATGGCACTGATCGATAGAACTAGCTGAGAGACACGAGAAACACCCGCGTGGTGTGGTGGTGAACCCGTTAACCTAGCGAAAGATAATAGCGCGTTCGTTCCCCACTGCAGACACCTGCGGTCCGGACTTTTGTAAATATCTCAGCATCATTGAAACAACTTCCAGCAGTATTGTCATCTTAAGACCAAACCAACAGACTAGTTTTTGACACCGAGGGTGTTATCGGGTAAGGCGATAGCTTCACACCGCATGAGTTATTCCTGTTTCCCTGTATCAGTGAGTTTTGTAAGGAGAAAATTAGTGAGTTGTTCAGCGAATGCTGTAATCGAACTACTATACTGTAGAAAGCTTACAACGATTTCGCTGTGTATATGAGTCATAATGGTAGTAATGTGAATAACGGTGTTTCGTAAACTCAATGTGGGTATGCTGAAGCATCTCTATGAAATCAATCGATTCTTATAATGTTATCTTTCATGTTATTTCTTTCAAACTTCATGTCATTGAATGAGTTTTATTAAGCCTCAATCATTCCTGCCGAATTTGATATGAAGAGGATGCCTCCTGTCGTCAAAGACACGAATGTGAAGGATTCGATACAGAGTGAACGCGACTTGTTCGCCGATTGGAACGAGATCTTCCCATGCGAAGCTTCTACAACTTGATCTTCAGCTCCGTTTTATTAAATAACTCTCATTTTCGTTATACAATGAACCCATGCTGTGAGAGATTATTACAGCTTATTATCGCCGTTTACTGTTTATGTATTTTCTTTTACTAAACTATTGCAACAAGTATGCTGGTTAGACCCTGTCTAGTACAGATTGTCGAATTAATTCTTGGAACGGACTAATCAGTTAGTTCAATATGAAATGCGTGTCTTCGTACGGGAGTAATCTCGTCAAAAACGATGTCAATCATAAACTCATTTCTGCCATTCGTATTCGAAGGTATTGCTGCTGAGAGCTCACATCTTGCTCAGTGCAATAAACGGTCGGCAATCTCTTCCTGCGAAACAGACCGCTGTCCCACTGATTCTTCCAGGAGAGCTCGCCAAGCATGCTGTGTCGGAGGGCACAAAGGCCGTGTCAAAGGACATCTTGAGCAATTTGCTTGACTTGGTGCATAAAACTAAACCAACGACATTCTTTAAGGACACAATTGCAGTCGAATACCTCGACTTTTCGTTCTTATAGTCGTAGTAAATAAAGTGCTTTTTTCTTGCATTGCAGATGTCTTGCGATATGAATTAGATATTTAGGCAAAATAAATAGATCTAATACGGATTTCTGATAGAATTCTAGTCGTACGTGGTGTCCTTCGAGGTGAGTCGCAACGCATTGTAGATTAAATTAATCGTACCTGCTGAGGATATTTGTAATGCACTGGTTATAAGTGCCCTTTGACACACGCATGATTCCGACCAACGAACGCCACGGGTGGACAAACCAATCCATCAAACCCACCAACGTTGGAAACTTACCACCATACATATCTCGGAGGGGTAAAGAATAGTGGTAATGACTAACTAAAAGGAGTAACGAGCAAGTAGTAAAGCAAAAAAGAGGTGAGGAGAAATGGTTGGTGACGAAAAGCTACTGATTTGCAAGTTGCCATTCTAACGTCTTGTGCAAGAGATTCCACATGATCTTGAGACAGATCCTCGATTCTATTCTTCGTCTATAATTGCTCTGCAGGTGGCATTTCAAGCTTGTCTGGTTGGGCTGCTCGAGCACACGAACCTATGCGCGATCCATGCGAAATTCGTGACTATCCTGGTAAAGGATATCCAACCTGCCTGTCGGATTCGAGGAGGACAAGTGTGTTCAATGGGGTAACTGGGTTCATTACCGATTTGGGCTTCCCAGATCAATCCCTTGACGGGTGATTGCTGATGGCACTAATCGATAGAGAATTAGCTGAGAGACAGACGAAACGAAGGACCCACATGGTGTGGTGCTGAACGCGTTAGCATCCGCGAAGGGTAATAGCGCGTTCATTCCCCACTGCAGACACCTGCGGTCAGGAATTTTGCAAATATATCAGCATCATTATAATTGTATTTCACATAGTATTCTGGCGTGAAAAAATTGTAATAGGCAGCAAATAGAAACTTAACTCCATAGAAACACTTTTTGATAAGGCGGTTGATTGGTAAAATAAATCCTTTAGTGCGTCTAATTGTTTATTAAGAACTGCATTTCGAAGGAAGATGCCATTGAAGAGAGTTCATAGTTTAACCAGCATATAGTCGTTTAAAGGCAGTTTGCATGTTAGCTATACCCTAAAAGTAGCAGAAACTATTTACAACACAGGCGAAACGAAGTACCCACATGGTGTGGTAATGAATGCGCTTTGCGATGCCGTTTCGCTCCTCCTTTCCCAAGTCCCTTGCCTCCTTTTTCCACTACCAGACATGGGAGTGAGGCGATATGTGGGCCTGTGCAACAGTGCAGCTTATATGGGTGTTAGCGAGCTGCGCACGTTGCGACGCCACAACCACAATTGCGCAGGTAACACGATTGTCGCATCCTTTTGGCGGCGTGGAAGACTTTAAACACATCATCGAACTCAGTGAAAAAAAGCTCGTTTTTATTGAATATGCCATCGTTTTTGATTGACTTTGGAAGGGGGAATAAAGGAACTAGATACCTTTATTTTGAGGATCGGCCGACTTATAAGCGTAGAAAACGAATTAACGAGTAGCTGGAATGATGTCGTTTTTAGTATGCAAGTCCGTGCAGTACATTGGTCTGTGCTGAGCTCTATGTAAATTACAAGGTGTTGTGCATAAATATTTTCCATCTCACCAACCATCAAACATACGCGTGCAGCGCAGTGGTTAGAGGCGCCCTGCAACTCACATGGGATCGTTCCAGCGCCCAAGACTCACCAAGCCTTCCATCTCTGCAGTGCCGGTAAATTGCTATTAACCCTTTCTGGAAGGATAGCAGCACTGACTCGATACATCGGCCGGCCACCATAAGTCATTGTATAGAAATGCATTCAATCACTTCTAACGATGTTTGATGAAGACGAATGCGAGGCGCATTCCTCAGGGAACGGTCAACACCGACAGCCTTGTACTTTATCCTTTACCAACCATCAAAATATTCAAAAAACGATTGTAGTCAATGGTGAATAGAAAGAGTCAAACTGCTGTGGTATTAATTCTCTTTGTGGAAAAAAACTCGTAGCTCATAACTGTACTAATAAAACTGCAAGTATTTTAGAAGTTCGAGGCCAACTCTATGATCGGTTTTGCGGCGCAGAAAATTGTGATCTAACCATAGACTAGTCAAGAAAACCGCGCTGGTGACGGAGGATCAAAGTAACGATCGCTCAAGCACATATCCTTTTTTTGTACCATTATATCCGCAGTGTATATATGCTATATCCAGTGCTTGTATCCTGTGAGATGCGCTTTTTTCTCGTTATGGACCTATTAACCATTTATCTTAGTTCTCCAAGGTTATTGACGGTTGTAAAAGAACTGTATTTTTCGTTACGTTTCAATGAATAACGAGCAGACAATGTGAACTGCTGAAAAAAGCTTCATCACTTGTACGACCAAGAATCATTTGGTAAGCACCGACTCTATACATTTAACCAATAGTTTTTACACTTCAAGCCACGAAACAAAAACGGTTTCAAATTTCAGTTACGTTTTAAAGGGTTTTTTCAGAGCAAAGACAAAGTAGTCGGGTACACATCGTATATCAATTGGCAAGATCGTCTAATCAGTTTCGTTCTCAAGTGAGTAAAGGGGTGATAAACTTGTGAACAATTCTTCCCATCACTCGTTCACCCTGTGATCTGTTATGGGTACCCGTTCAGGAACGGACCTCGTTCCCGAAGGGCCGTGGAGATTAGGCTCGCTCATCTTTCTAGCCAGTAGTTATTCGCCTTTCTCAGGAGCGAGGATCGGAGCGTGTCAAGCTCCGCCGACGCACTTGAATTTCGCGCGTTAACCTGTTAATTTCATGTCAGCCACTGTGCTTGCGAAATTCTAGAAGTGTCCCTCGAGCGGCCGGGCATTCGTCGACGAGCCGCAGCCGTGTGCGCCCCTCATATGCACCGCTCCCGATTCTCGTTACCCTCAACCTGTTTCGTTCCTTCCAAACCTTTTCGTTTCGTCCTGACCTCAATAAAAGACTGTCTAGCTGATTATTCTAAATATAAACCCGATTCATCTGTCTAAGCAATATATAATGAGCCATGTTAGTCAAACCGCCATTCTACAAACTCTCAGTGAGTCCTAGCTTTTTTTTCAGAGAACTAACTGTTATCTCACTTTCGTGGAGGGGATACAAGGTGCGTTCAGAGTGACATTTAGGATCTCCTTTCCAGCCATCCAACACATGAGAAGTAATGTTTTTAGTAGCAGTAGAATAGGTGAAGCAATCCAGGGTGCACCACTCACACACTCATCGAACACCGTTAAACTGATAGGAGTCTCCGGTTTAATCACTGAGGTCATCAAATACGTGGGTTTTGACATTGGAGAGGGCTTAGACTTCCTTTTTTTCCGTTGTATTTCGACAGCACTAGTTGTATTGTCAGAACCAATGGGAATTCCACTATAGCTTCTTTAAGAAGTTGCAGTCCTATTACAATTTAGGCCAGGAAAGTCGCCTTTTGCTAATACACGACTCGTTTTCGCAGGGTTTATGGACAGTTTGGTGGTGATTCGCTCGCAGTCACTTTGTGGTGCCACAAACCCATCGTGGCGTTTAGGGCATGCCGGAACTGCTTGCTACCTTTCTGTGTTTATTAACCTGTAAGAATGTTCTCCTTTTATATACTGCAAAATCTTTTTTTTTCATGTGGAGTATTAGGGTCTAATACAAGATCAAGGATTTTTGAGATATGAGCAAAACTACTAGCGTCGGTTGGGCTTCGAACCAACGACAATCCTTTCCGAGCGCTCATGTGCTTTCCCCACACCCGACGAGGCTCTGCATTTGATTTTCTCTGAGCTGCGTTTTTACTATGCAGGTGATATCAACAATACATAGAAGTTAGAACACTGTAGTTTCAACTGCAGTCTCAACTTAACTGGATTCAGTGCCGATTCATGCTTTCCAGATCAATCCCGTTGACGGGTAGTTGAGTTGTGGCGTGATCCCAGTATTGCTGTGGTTGTGAGAATGTGTTAGAAATGCAGTATACGTCTGCAATGGAAGTGTTTTTGAATAACTGTCCTCTGTTAAGCTGTCAACTGTCCACTAAAAATTCCACTCATTTTCTTTAGTTACTGCATGACCCGACACCACATATCGTAGTGTGCGGATCCAACACTTCCTGAATTCGCTTCATTTCCTCTATTTATCATTCACGAAAACGTTCAAACTTTCTGCATGCGTGTTCGGTTATTGCTTGAGGATTTCCCTCCTACGAATTTCGTTGAGTTCTGGTCAATTCGATTCTTCCTCCAGGCTTCGATCTAAGGGAGTAAACTGATCCTAGACCAACCTAGTGCCATTTTCCCGATACCGGTGGGGGTGATAGCCTTGGCGAGTCGAAGATGGGGTGACACCAATACCAGATGGTAATGAATGGCATCAATACCACGCGACATCCGTCCCTACATTAAAGAATAAACGGCCGAAAAGAAAACGTATCATCATCTGACTCATCTCAGTCAGTTTGCCTGGATGCGCGTGTATGGATATATGGCTTGCTTTAGGATGAATAAGTCATAAATGATTTTTTGAGTGAAAGTCGTTCTTAGTCACTACGATTAAACGCTTCCTCACTGAGGACCTATGTACTAGCTAGATCCTCGCTCCGCCTTTTGTTCACGACGCTGAACTCATGACGACTTGGCAATGCAGTGCTTATCCTTAACGCCTTCAGAATAACAATAAAATTTACAAGCTGCAGAGTATTGCAGGAAATTTCGTACTTCATTACATGTACAGAATACGGGCTATTTTTTTCTGCTTGGCCATTTTTTCTTTTTTTTATTCCTGCTTTAATCAATCAGTGCTAATCGAAAAGTGAATACCATGAAAGCCATTAAGCTTTTTTCCATTGGTCCTCTTATGTCTTTTTCTAGTTCATGTTCTGTTTCTTTTGCTTAATAGTGCAGAAAAAAATATTGGCATTATATACTGAGCCCGTTACAATAACAGATGACAAATCATACAGCAACCGATATGGCGGTTATACTCACCTCGTACTGGCACCGAATTTTCTTCAATGATAGTGGGAGGACTTCGGAGCGAACTCTAACAAACGAGTACACTGTCAGTTGCTTCATTTTAAGAAGCATCTTTCTTATTTTGTTTCTGTTTTTCTTTGTTGTGTCGCTTATTTAATAGAAAAAAAGCCGATAGAAATGTATCATCTGCCATCCATCTCCTACTGTTCCGCTATGCCCGCGGTAGAAGTCTCATTCGTCACAACTACGTACCAAAGCCGCTCACTGCTCTCCTCTCATTAAGAAGAAGAGACGGAGTCCGTCTGGGACAGTTATGCGGTTTTACATCGTTTTTGACGAAAAAGATGACTATGAGTATCTCGCTATGTTCTACTGCTGCTTAAAGTTGACTCTTAGCTTGATTTTCAAATGCAAACGTCGAAGTTCTGTTCAACTTGGGAGACCATGCGAGTCGTGGGAGAATGAATCCTCCGTTGCATATCGGGACTCGTTACTCAGAAACACTCCCAGCCACAATGAGGCGGCAAAGCGTTGGTGGGAGAGAGTTGGTAGTAGAACATGGACGAATAGAAATTTCTAATGATCCCCAGTAAAGTTATTTGCTGATTGACGGACTACAGGTGATAGCTGATATCAGTAATTTAGAACAACATTATAGCTATTAATAGGACTCGTACTGGGTGATTTTGATGTCCGGGATGAGGGGTCGACATAAATCGTTGATGAACGCATATGTGTACTTTACTGCCACAGCGATGGACATGAGTCTTAATGAAAACGTAGCCTAGCCTTGCATAGCTGTTAAGTCTATGTGTTCAAACATTCTACGTCTTCTAAGGTCTCCTTAGAGATGCTTATTATGTGTACTTCTTACTATTTTGACTCTTCGTCTAACTCTAACAAACTGTCGAAAAGCCAACCGGGCAAATTTAACACGACCCACTTTTCACTTTTTTTTACTCCCACTTCTTCACTTTATTTTCACTTTCCCAATCATTTTTTTCACCATCACTTCGTGATGAGGTTCCGTAAACGTTCTTAATCACTCGTTTTAATCTATGAGTCACTTGCTGTAGTTCTCAACCATGTGCCCTAGCATTCTGACTGTCACTCGAGGTGGAGAGTGAAAGACACGCTTGAGTATGAACCGAACAAAACCTGGGAGGAAGCCAAAGCCACGCTCCGCTCACTAACATCTCTTAACGTGTTATGGCACAGGGTTAAGAAGTGGTGGCGACAAGTGGCTTTACATGTTCCATTTATTTAACTGGAAATCAATTGTCAGAGGAATCTGTCGTAGAGGCATTTCATAGTGCTGCAGGCGGTGTGTGCTGCGGCCTCGACGAAAACACCAGAGGAGAGAGTGAGTTAGTTTTCAATTTCCCATTTCTTATCTGAGGGTAACACTGCGCTTTAAGAATTTCATTAATTCTGCAATGAAACCACGGTGGTTAATGGATAAAAGTATAAAGCATTCAGCATAGATCATTCTCCGAACGATGCGCCATTCATTCTACTACACTGGGCGCCGTTGAGGGTGACCGAATTTCTATCTGGGGAATGACTTGCGGTGACCTACCGACGTATCACGTCAGTTGTTATCCTTCCAGACAATTCTGTGCTAGTTTTCTGACCCTCTTAGTATCAAGTTTTCGTTCATCCGTAGGCATAACATTGAACCTGTAACCACGTGTGTATTGCACGGCACATCTTGCTACTGCGCTCTACATGTCCATGAAATCAAGATGACTAGCCTAAAATTGCCTTCACAGTTCTAGCACTCTTTTTTATAAGCAGCACCGATAGATTGGCTATGAAGTAAGTTTGAACAGCTTATTAATGAAAAAATCAACTGTAGAATTCGCCCCGGATAGCAGGGATGATACTTTTTTGAACGCTTGACAGTTACATTGATACGTATTCAACTTTCAAATCTGACACCAACGTTTATACAACAAGGAATACGACTTCAGAAAACTTTGGCAAACCCTGCTTTGTAGAAATAAAGCATTGCGTTAATGATTACGTTGGTCTCGTTTCTTTCACAGAATTCACCATTGAACGTTTTTGTTATGCAACACATTCAATTTACGGCACTAACCTGTCCACGCGGTAAAAAACGTGATGGACAAGTTGAGCGCTGACGTATGCGGTACTTGTTGAGTGGGTGTGTACACCGCGTGACTTAAGCGTGTACTGTATTCTTGATAACTGACGGAAGGTTTTGAGAAAGTCACTTTTAGTTGTGTTGTCTCCGGCTGAATTCGAGAATCCACGAAAATTCTGAGTTTCTTTTACCGGTAATTTCCCGCTTTTTGTGTTTAGGCCTTCGCCATTTTTGGACTAGGGTTTTTTCTGTGCATATGCTGATTTATCTCGTACCTTTTATTTTAATCTCTTTTTTTTCACATGTGCGTGCCTGGGCAAAACATCTAAATAGGCACCGCATTCCTCGTTGTTGGATATCAGGTTGGTCAGACATAAGGCTACTTTTAATGAGCGCCAATTAATTTGGTTCAAACAAGTAAAAAAATGAAGCTGTGAACTTCAGTTAAGAGGTGAAAACAGTATTTAGCTATTGAAGGGATCTAATGCTTAAAAATCTATGTGCCAAGGTGCAGTTCCATTCAAGGTCTTCAAATTTTCAGTTCTAAAGTTGCTAGTAATGCCATCTGTATTCGTACAGAGACAGACAGCTAAAAAGTAAATGGATTGATAATCGGGTAATTGCTAAGTGCCTAGCTGTTGAAAGCTGACTTTTTTGCTCCAAATAAAGTTTTGTATTTGTATTACAGTACTTTGTTTTGTACTCCATTTAGAGTATTTGTTAAAATACAGGGAATCTTGTTATTTTTTACAATCTTTAAAAGATCTCTTCAGAAGCCAAAAAGTGCTTGCAAGGGAAAAAAATTCTGAAAGTCGAAGGTCTGTGTAAAATGCTATCTGAATGCTTGGGGTTATCTATATCTTCCAAATACAAAAATATTCCTGAGTTGGGACCCACAAGTTTTCCACAAAGTTCAGAAGAAAGTTGTCTTTAAAGACCGGCCGAGAAGTACTCGGTGAAGTGCAACAGAAACGTTTTCTTTAAGATGATGACAAGACTTTGGTAAGGTACAGGTTACAGTCTTTCTTGATGCCTTGACGAAAAGTTTCATCGTAAGGTCCAGACGTAATTTTTCTTGTCAAAATTCTGATAGCTGTCCACTGTCCGCCTAGTGATGGACGACTTGGTTAACCTGGAGCATGGAATCAGACCAACAATCCGACCCATTGTGTCCTAAAGGACACCTCTAGCCACTGCACCACAGCTTTAAAAAAGGTGCCCCACGGGTTCAGCTTTGATGACAACACCATGTTCTTGATTGCGAGGTCATCCCAGCCAGGTAACTTTTCATCTAACACATAACGAAATCGTGTGCACCACACCATCTGTCTATGACTCTGCCACTAAACGAAATATTGCCACTGTGCTTCTGTAAAATCCACCATAGACACTGAAGATCATTTGCGAAGCTGATGTTGTAAATGCTAACCGTGTCCATCCTGTCACGTGACAGATAACCCCTTCACTACACTGTTAACCAGTTACTAACCAATTCCTTCTAGTCCCTAGACAAGCCCCATATATCCTTTACTCTTCTTAGCCCCGTTATAATTGCAACGATTTTTTTTGCTCTTAATCTCACTTGACCAATCAGACCAATTCGTGTTGATCTCGCTATTGGCTTATTGTTTATTTGTATGCACGTGGAAAAATTCTAAGTACCCAAGTTAGATAACTGTACCGTGGCACAAATGTGATTTGCTCGTTTCAGGTTTTAAGAAGCCAAGTACTGTACATTGGACTTGCTGACCTATATTGGCTGCATCAATACTAGATGACGTATTCGCTACAATGGTGGTAGCTGGTATATTCATTCAATTGGGACTACCTGATATTACTCGCTGCCTCAACAGTGAATCTAACCTGGACCTGCCACATAGCAGGCGAGCATTCTGCCACGGATCCGCAGACAGTCAGGTAAGCAGAAAGGAAACGCTCAAATATTATGAAATACCTCATGAAACATGCAAAAATTTCGAGCACTCAGCGTGGAGAACACAGTTTGATTATGAATTACTATGCCCAGTATCTAAAAATGTTTTTCCAACTTATGAATTCAAACTCTACGCACTTATGGATGACTGACTGGTCTTTCGAAAGGATATCATCAATGATGTATGTGGCCTCCGAACTCTCCCATGTCAACATATTTCTTCTATGAATTAGGGGAAAATCTAAGTCTATATCCACAATTTCGCTATTCTGGAATTATCTTCATGATGGGTGTGAAAGACGGGTTTCGACAAGGTGATACCACCCTGCTATTATTATTTGACGCCGCTCTTGACAACATTAAGGAAAGGTAGACCGGTAAAAAAAAGAATGTGGCAGTTGATGACCAGAACGACGTAGTTCCTTGACTTTCATCGAATGGTTTGGTTATGTATATCAATGCTAAGAAATGAAAAATGATGAACAATTGCTGGAGTTGAGTAAGAGGTGAGTGTCCTGGGAGTTCACAAGGTAGTAACCAACCTGATGACAAAGGCAAAATCGGGCTCTGCTGTCAGTATTTCAACTCTACGGTTTTACGTGCTCTAAAGTGCGCCTTAAATACTTGGTGCACTGTTAAATTTTTGCGAAAGAAATTTGGCATTTTTGAGCGTGATTCACCATGAAACACCATATAATATGTTTTTGTGCCGATGAGAGAACAACCGTTGTTTGCAAACCACGGCTGAATGCGTGTGATGCTACTGCTCTGATCAAAAGCTTTCCTCAGACAATGGTAGCAGTTGTTGGTTCTTCTCATCATCAAGATAGAGAAACTAAGACAAGAAGCATGGTAGTAAATCAGATGTTGGGTTTCCAAGTGGAAATGGTATCACTGCATTGAACCTTGAACATGGAATAAATGTAACAGTAAATAACATACCAGCAACAGATAGAGTAAATCGTGATCTTGTCGATGAGGCTTGTGAATTGTACAGAAATATTTCCTGCCTGTCGGATGAAGGTATTGTACCGAGTGTTGGCTGCAGCTTCTATGTTAATAATTTGTACGACTTCCGTTTTGCTCTATTTATTTTTTCAGATCATTTGAAAGACATGACCAGTTCCGAGTGGCAGGACAAACGCATTCATTACCTAGCAGCATCAATTAGAGCCTTTCATGATGTGTACAAAATCAAACAAGTCTAACTGCACAGTTGTAAGGCAGGCAAGGAGAAGATCGAAGCGTGCTATATTTCGCTAGCACTTGGACCTCGAAAGATTGATTCTAGACCGGAACTCTCTTCCTTGAAGGCATAACAAGCTGCATTTAAAGATTTAACTTAAGTTGCTTTCATCGCTCCAAAATCATATAGTTTCTATAATTTTATTTTATTAAGACACTAGTCCTTAGTGTAGGGACGTTCCTCTCAATATTACCGATACTGCAATACTGATGGTACCTGTGACGCAAGTAAATCATTCCATAAGGATTCGTCTTTGCACGCAAATGCTACATTGGTGCCTTCAGCCCGAATCGAATGTCCGAAGTTTCGAATCCAATGCATCAGCAGTAATGGAACACTACGGAAAACTTTTCGTACGTGTCGTTGATATCAATGAAACACTTTGAATATGGAATGGCGTGTTAATGCATCAGTGGAAGTGCATATAACAAGTGTTATTTGTACTACTGAGTGACCCTGAAGAAGCTCGTTATTTAATAACGAAATCTACTTAAAAAGCCCTTAAGACATTTGCAGAAAACGGCTGAGGTACACATTAGAAAAGTTAGGCAGTAATTGACCTTAAGAACGCTCAATGATTCCATGAACCTTATGTATTTTTGGATGTCTCATACAGCCAATATATTTTTTTGTTCTCCTTAAAAAAATAGACAACGTATCGATACCTAGCCATGCCTCTTCATCTTTTTTTTTCATTTTTGGTCGCTTTTTTTGTATTCGATGACCATTGGTGTTCTCATGGTTTTTGTAACAACCTCGTGTTAGCTTGTCGCTAAAACAAGAAACATTGCTGTTCTGTCTTCGTACACTTTATGAACAATGTAAGGCTACATTGCTAGTACATTTCTGTGCCATATTTTTGACGTCATCCATTTTTTGAACCTATATGACGGTTATTGGTTGCTCTATCTCTTTTAAATAAAGTCGTCAAAAAAGTGATACGTGCACAAAATGCAAGTTCGGTCCCTCTCCGGGCTCACCAAACCTGTCTTCCCTCTGGCATTGGGAAATTGGAACCGGAATTGTCCGGAAAAAGTTCACTTTCTTAAATCCAAATGGAAAAGGCTCTAGCCCGGCTCTGTTGGCACTCCAAGGATGATCGTATCGACCAGCATTCAATGATATTCGTCTAAGACAATTAGGTATGCACAGTTCATAATCTGAGGCAGAATTTGCCCAGGCTGATCTCGGTATCCCAGGCAAGCACAATGTCTCAACCGGCAAGTCTCCCAAAAAAAAAGTGGAGATTGTGCTGGCGCCGGCACAACTAGTGAAGACGGACCATGAAAGTACAATTTTAACTTATTATTTACTGCCTACTCTTTTTAACGGCAAGGTATATTGCTAAATATAACTTCAATGATGCTGAGATGTTGGCAAGACTCCGGACCGCAGGTGTCTACGGTGGGGAACGAACGCGCTGCTGTCCTTTTCAGGGAGTAACGCGTTCACCACCACACCATGCGCGTCCTTCGTTTCGCCTGTCTCTCAGCTAGTTCTACCTATGTTCTCTGTTCTATAGTTCTATTACTCCCGGAAAGGACAATAGCGCGTTCGTTCCCTACCACAAACACCTGCGGTCCCGGAGTGTTGCAAATATCCCAGCATCATTGAAGCTATATCCAAGTATAGTTCATGCTCACCATGTAAGCCTAATCTGTTGATAATACGTTTAAGATCGCATAACTAAATGTTGGAGGGAGTGTAGCGCAGTGATTAGATGCGTCCTGCAATACGTACCGGATCGGCCGCTGATTCGATTCCTGCCCTCGGGCTCACCAAACGTACTGTCTTTCCAGGAAAAGCAGTTGGTACTAGAGTGGTCTGACAGGGATCGCAGTACTGATTCGTTACATCGATGGTCTGCGATGTTTGATGAAGTCAAATTGATGGAAAATCTCTCGGGGATTAATCAGCGTCGAGTGCTCCACTCTTTTATAATTCTAACCTGGTTTGTACCATACATAACTGAACGTACAGTGGTTCAACAGACTTCAGTGGAGCACATCACACGTGAAATTTCCAGACGCTTTTTGAAGCCTCAGCATTTTGAAGCTTGTAGTCTGCATAATTTGTGTAGCATCTACCATGGATGGAGCAACAGAATAGTGGATCATCGAACCTCGTTTGAAGCAAAAAATGTTCTAGATTTGTCTTCTTTTGTAAACTTACTGTATCAAAATCTAACATATATCTTTAATGATGCTGAGATATTTGCAAAACTCCGGACCGCAGGTGTCTACGGTGGGGAACGAACGAGCTATTGTCCTTTCCGGGGAGTAGCGCACTCACCACCACACCATGCGGGTCCTTCGTTTCGCCTGTCTCTCTGCCGATTTGGGGCCCCCCAGATCAATCCCGATGACGGGTGATTGCTGATGGCAAAAGATCAATAGAACTAGCTGAGAGACAGGCGAAACGAAGGACACGCATGGTGTGGTGGTGAGCGCGCCACTCCCCGGAAAGGACAATAGCGCGTTCGTTCCCCACCGTAGACACCGGCGGTCCGGAGTTTTGCAAACATCTCAGCATCATTAACGTTATATTTCGCAATACATATCCTGCCGCTAAAAAAGAGTAGGCAGTAAATAATAAGTCAAAATTCTAACATATATGTTTCCGCATTTGATCGCTTCGTTCTGTGGGCATAGACTGCTGTAATTTACCAAACTTGGTGGCTATTCCATTACATCGTAATTTTATGAGATCTTTCGTTACACTGGAACACATTCATAGAACCAAAGGCTGGAAATGTTTTGGGTGGTCCCCATTAACTTGAAGCCCAGTGAAAGTATAAGGAGCATAAAGCTAAGCTGTAGGATTCACTACGCAATACTTGTCTTCAAGCACTTTGGCGCTCACTCTTGCCAATAAAATTTCAAGAAATATTAGTTCCTTGAGGGAATTTTACAGCACCATGGGGAAATTGTGCCCAAATTTGATAACTATTTCCTAAAAAAGGAATATTCTACAGTGAAAATGGTGTAGCTGTCAATCCCACTCTCTTAACAAAACTACTCATTACCTTTTGTCAAGAGCTCTGACAAATGCGAGGCAAAAGAAGCAGCCAAAGTCATTTTCGCGTTGTGCTTAACGACCTAATATAGCATGCGATTCTTCATTTTCAACACATAGGAATACTATTATAGGAATGGGCAAAGAGAATGTGCTGAATGGAGGACGGCAGCTGTTCAACTTTAGTTTTATTTAGCGCCTACCTGCTACATAACTCGTCAAACTACAATTATTTCAGAAGTTCGAGGCCGACTCTATGATCGGTTCCGCGGCGCAGAAAAAATGTGATCTAACCATAGACTAGTCAAGAAAACCGCGCTGGCGACGGGAGGGATCAAAGTAACGATCGCTCAAGCACATATCCCTTTTTTGTACCATTATATCCGCAGTGTATATATGCTATATCCAGTGCTTGTATCCTGTGAGATGCGCTTTTTCTCGTTATGGACCTATTAACCATTTATCTTAATTCCCCCAAGGTTATTGACGGTTGTAAAAGAACTGTATTTTTCGTTACGTTTCAATGAATAACGAGCAGACAATGTGAACTGCTGAAAAAAAGCTTCATCACTTGTACGACCAAGAATCATTTGGTAAGCACCGACTCTCTACATTTAACCAATAGTTTTTACACTTCAAGCCACGAAACAAAGATGGTTTCAAATTTCAGTTCCGTTTTGAAGGGGTTTTTTCAGAGCAAAGACAAAGTAGTCGGGTACACATCGTATATCAATTGGCAAGATCGTCTAATCAGTTTCGTTCTCAAGTGAGTAAAGGGTGATAAACTTGTGAGCAATTCTTCCCATCACTCGTTCACCCTGTGATCGATGTTATGGGTACCCGTTCAGGAACGGACCTCGTTCCCGAAGGGCCGTGGAGATTAGGCTCGCTCATCTTTCTAGCCAGTAGTTATTCGCCTTTCTCAGGAGCGAGGATCGGAGCGTGGCAGGCTCCGCCGACACGCTTGAATTTCGCGCGTTAACCTGTCAATTTCAAGTCAGCCACTGTGCTTGCGAAATTCTAGAAGCGTCCCACGAGCGGCCGGGCATTCGTCGACGAGCCGCCGCCGTGTGCGCCCCTCATATCCACCGCTCCCGATTCTCGTTACCCTCAACCTGTTTCGTTCCTTCCAAACCTTTTCGTTTCTTCCTGACCTCATTAAAAGACTGCCTAGCTGATTATTCTAAATATAAACCTGATTCATCTGTCTAAGCAATATATAATGAGCCATGTTAGTCAAACCGCCATTCTACAAACTCTCAGTGAGTCCTAGCTTTTTTTTCAGGGAACTAACTGTTATCTCACTTTCGTGGAGGGGATACAAGGTGCGTTCAGAGTGACATTTAGGATCACCTTTCGAGCCATCCAACACATGAGAAGTAATGTTTTTAGTAGCAGTAGAATAGGTGAAGCAATCCAGGGTGCACCACTCACACACTCATCGAACACCGTTAAACTGGTAGGAGTCTCCGGTTTAATCACTGAGGTCATCAAATACGTGGGTTTTGACATTGGAGAGGGCTTAGACTTCCTTTTCTTCGTTGTATTTCGACAGCACTAGTTGTATTGTCAGAACCAATGGGAATTCCACTATAGCTTCTTTAAGTTGCAGTCCTATTACAGTTTAGGCCAGGAAAGTCGCCTTTTGCTAATACACGACTCGTTTTCGCAGGTTTATGGATAGTTTAGTGGTGATTCGCTCGCAGTCACTTTGTGGTGCCACAAACCCATCGTGGCTTTTAGGGCATGCCGGAACTGCTTGCTACCTTTCTGTGTTTATTAACCTGTAAGAATGTTCTCCTTTTATATACTGCAAAATCTTTTTTTTTCATGTGGAGTATTAGGGTCAAATACAAGATCAAGGATTTTGAGGTATGAGCAAAACTACTAGCGTCGGTTGGGCTTCGAACCAACGACAATCCCTTTCCGAGGGGCTCACGTACTTTCCCCACACCCGACGAGGCTCTGCATTTGATTTTCTCTGAGCTGCGTTTTTACTATACAGGTGATATCAACAATACATAGAAGTTAGAACACTGTAGTTTCAACTACAGTCTCAGCTTAACTGGATTCAGTGCCGATTCATGCTTGGGTAGTTGAGTTGTGGTGTGATCTCAGTATTGCTGTGGTTGTGAGAATGTGTTAGAAATGCAGTATACGTCTGCAATGCAAGTGTTTTTGAATAACTGTCCTCTGTTAAGCTGTCAACTGTCCACTAAAATACCACTCATTTTCTTTAGTTACTGAATGACCCGACACCACATATCGTAGTGTGCGGATCCAGCACTTTCTGAATTCGCTTCATTTCCTCTATTTATCATTCACGAAAACGTTCAAACTTTCTGCATATTTGTTCGGTTACTGCTTGGGGATCTTCATCCTACGAATTTCGTTGAGTTCTGTGAGTTCAATTCGTCCTCGAGGTCTCGATCTAATGAGTGAACTGATCTTAGACGAACCTAGTACCATTTTCCCGATACTGGCTAGGTGATAGCTTTGGCGAGTCCGGGAGAGGGTCGCACCAGGGCGAGAAGAGAATGTATCATTATATGACTAATCTTGGCCACTTTGCCTGGATACGCGTATATGATATATGACTCTCTTTGGCATCAATAAATCAAATGATTTTTTTGAGTAAAAACTGCTTTTAATCGCTTCGATGAAATGCTTCCTCATTGAGGACTCATGTAGAGAGATCCTCGCTCCGCCTTTTGTTCACCACTTTGAACTCATACACTAGACAATGTAGTTCTTACCCTAATCGCCTTTAAAATATCAGTAAAATTTACGATCAGTTGTAGGCACTTGCAAGAAGCTACATATTTTATCATAGGTGTTGGATCACAGACTAGTGCTGAAAGTTATCAGATGTCCTCCAGAAATAAGCGTGGACTTTTTAGGTGCACTTTGCTGGGATAAAGGATAAAGCTCTCGGGATTGATCAATTCCTAAGGGTGCGCCATGCATTCGTCTTCATTCAGCATCGTTGGAGATGATTTAATACATATCTGGCCTTTACAATGACTCGCGGTGGCCACCGACGTATAAAGCCAGTGCTGGCATCCTCCCAGACAGGTCTGGTAACAATTTGCCGAGGCCGGAGGGATGGAACGAGCTGAGGCGCTCGGATCGATCCCACATGTACTGCAGGGCTCCTTTGATCACTGCGCTGCACAATTCCTAAGTGGGAGGGCAAATGTCGAATGAGATTGGCTATTCTACTAAGTACAGGTGCTGGCGATCATGACGAAACATTCAGCATGTTATTTCGTTTTTGTTTTCAATTATGTCTTAAGGACTGTTTACTTGGTTTTCGATCCGAGGATTTTCAGAGAGTTGGTGAATCGATGTGACCGAAGTTTTCCTTGGTTCATTCCCCATAGGCTCATCGATTTTTTTTCACAGTGGTCACAGCAGAAGAGATTGTAAAGGATATAATGAGGTAGAGCCAAAAATACTATGAAAAGAAATAGGTTGCTAAGCTCATGAAGTCGTCAAAAAAATCTGCAAAGAAGAATATGGAATTCGCTTGTCATTCGTGCTGAAATCAATTTGTGCTAATCGAAATGTGAATACCCTGAAAGCCATTAAGCTTTTTCCATTGGTCCTCTTATGTCTTTTCTAGTTCATGTTCTGTTTCTTTTTGCTTAATAGTGCAGAAAAAAATATTTGCATTATATACTGAGCCCGTTACAATAACAGATGACAAATCATACAGCAACCGATATGGCGGTTATACTCACCTCGTACTGGCACCGAATTTTCTTCAATGATAGTGGGAGGACTTCGGAGCGAACTCTAACAAACGAGTACACTGTCAGTTTGCTTCATTTTAAGAAGCATCTTTCTTATTTTGTTTCTGTTTTTCTTTCTTGTGTCGCTTATTTAATAGAAAAAAAGCCGATAGAAATGTATCATCTGCCATCCATCTCCTACTGTTCCGCTATGCTCCGGTAGAAGTCTCATTCGTCACAACTACGTACCAAAGCCGCTCACTGCTCTCCTCTCATTAAGAAAAAGAGACGGAGTCCGTCTGGGACAGTTATGCGGTTTTACATCGTTTTTGACGAAAAGATGACTATGAGTATCTCGCTATGTTCTACTGCTGCTTAAAGTTGACTCTTAGCTTGATTTCTCAAATGCAAACGTCGAAGTTCTGTTCAACTTGGGAGACCATGCGAGTCGTGGGAGAATGAATCCTCCGTTGCATATCGGGACTCGTTACTCAGAAACACTCCCAGCCACAATGAGGCGGCAAAGCGTTGGTGGGAGAGAGGTGGTAGTAGAACATGGACGAATAGAATTTCTAATGATCCACAGTAAAGTTATTTGCTGATTGACGGACTACAAGTGATAGCTGATATCAGTAATTTAGAACAACATTATAGCTATTAATAGGACTCGTACTGGGTGATTTTGATGTCCGGGATGAGGGGTCGACATAAATCGTTGATGAGCGCATATGTGTCCTTTACTGCCACAGCGATGGACATGAGTCTTAATGAAAACGTAGCCTAGCCTTGCATAGCTGTTAAGTCTATGTGTTCAAACATTCTACGTCTTTCATGACCTCCTTAGAGATGCGTAGTATGTGTGTTTCTTAGTATCTTGACTTTTTCCATCCAACTATAACAAACTGTCGAAAAACCTACTGGGCAAATTTAACACTGCCGATTTTTCACTTTCTTTCATTGTCAGTATTTCACTTTATTTTTCACTTTCACCATCAGTTCTTGATGAGCCCCGAGTAAACGTTCTTAATCACTCGGTTTAATTTATGAGTCACTTGATGTAGTTCCCATTCATGTGCTGTAGCTTTGTGACTGTCACACATGGTCGAGTGTGAAAGACAGGCTAGAGTCCCAATCGAACAAAACGTGGGAAGCCGCCAAAGCCACGCTCCGCTCATAACATCTCTTAACGTGTTATGGCACAGGTTAAGAAGTTATGGCGACAGGTGGCTTTACATGTTCCATTTGTTTAACTGGAAATCAATTATCACAAGAAGCTATTGATATCGCAGAATCAACTGTACAATTCGCTCTACCTAAGAGCGATGATGCTTCTTTAAGCACTAGACAATTGCATTAGTACGTATTAAACTTTTAATTTTAATACCAGCTTTTACGCAACATTTAGTGCGACTTATACAAGAATTTGACAAACACTGCTTTGTAGAAGTAAAGCATTGCCTTAAACATGGGTGCGTGTGGCGCAGTGGTCGGAGGGGCCCTGCAACACACAAGTGGGAATTGATCCTCGTGCCCATGGCCCACCAAAGCCTTCCATCTGCTCGGGGTCGGTAGATTGGTACCAGAATCGTCTGGGAGGATAGCAGCACCGGCTGGATACATCGCTAGGCCACTGCAAGTCACTGTAGAGGCCAGATATGGGTCCAATCACTTCCAGCAATGCCTAATGATGTCGAATGCATTGCGCACCCCAGATGATCAATTGATTAACACGGAGAGCTTTTTTTTGGAGCCTCAATGATTATGTCGGTCGTATTTTTTCACAAAATTCGTTATTATACATTTTTTCTTTTGCAACATATTCAATTTACGGCACTACGCTGTCCAAGCGGTAAAAACGTGGCGCAGAAGTCGAGTGTTGACGTATGACGGTACCTGTTGAGCAGGTATGCGGTATGTAAACCGCATGACCTAGGCGTGTGCTACATTCTTGATAGCTGGCGGAAGGTTGTGAGAAAGTCACTTTCAGTTGCTGCTGTCATGGTCTGCGACTGAATTCGGGAATCGGCAGAAATTCTGAGTTGCTTCTACTGGCTATTAACAAATCTTTTGCATACGTATTCACCATTTTTGGACTATGTTTTTTTCTTTGCAAATGCTGATTCATCTCTTGCCTTTTATTTTTAATCTATTTCTTCCACATAAACTTGCCTGGGTAGAACGTCTTAAAACACGCCACATTCTTCGTTACAGAATATCAGGTTAGTCAGAGATGAGTTCACTTTTAATGAGCGGTAATTAATTGAATGCAAACAAGTAAATGAAGCTGTGGGCTTCAGTTGGAAGGTGAAAACACTGTTAAGCTATTAAAAGGACTCTAATGCGTAAATATCTATGTTGCCTTCAGGTGCAGTTGCATTCATTGCCTTCAAATTTTCATTTCTAAAGTTGCCACTTATGCCATTTATGATCGTGCAGAGACAGACCGTTTTTTAAAGTAAATCGATTGATTAGCTAAGTGGTAGGTGCTGAGTAGTTGAGAGCTGATTTTTTCGCCTCGACAAAAGTTTACTATCCGTACTAAAATACTTTGTAGTCCATTCAGAATGTTGGTCAAAACACAAAAACTTCACGATCTTTCACAGTCTTTCAACGATATCTTCACAAGCCTAAAAATGCGTACTCGCAAAACTGAAGGTACATCCGAAATATTTTTTTCTGAGTGGTTAGGCTGAATAATCAACCTTTAGGGTATACACGAAAGTTATCCACATAGTTCAAAATTAAAAATTATTTTTGAGTTGGGACTCACAAGTTTGCCAGCAAAGTCCACAATAATGTTATCTGCGAAGACCAGCTGTAAAGTGCTTGTTGAGACTCAACACGCAAGTTCTCCTCAAGATCCGGCTGAGAGGATTTTGATAAGGTCCAGATTACAGTCTTCCTTGATGTGCCGTTGACGAAAAGTTCTTCGCCAGATGCAACGCGTTGCTTTATCGAAACTCCGGCACCACTCCCGCCTAGGGATGCAGGACATGATGAACGTTGAGCGTGGGATCAGACCAATAAAGCGACCCAGTGTGTACCGCATGGCACCTCTAACTACTATACTACACCTTTCAAAAGTTGTCTCACGGGTTCGACTTTATGATAGTCCCACATTCTTGAACGTTCTTTATAGCGAGATCATCCCAGCCAGGTGAGTTTGTCTTCTAATACAGAACGAAATTGTGTCCTACACATCATTTGTCCATGACTCTGTAAAGTTCACAGTAGATACTCGTCGTCATTTACCAAGCTGATATTGTAAATGCTAAACGTCCCCCAACCGTCACGTGACGGATAGCCCCTCTCACTGCACAACATGGTCAATCTATTGCAAACCGATTTCTTCCAGTCTCTAGATACGCTCTACTTCTCCGTTATCTTACTTACTTCCAATACAATTTCAATCATTTCTTTTTGCTCTTAATCTCACTTGATCAGTCGGACTTCTTAGTATTGATACCGCTAATGGCTTAATGTTTATATGTATGCATACCTAAAATTTTAACAACCGTACTCAGATGTTTGTACCGTGTCACAAATGTGTTTTTCTCTTTTCAGCTTTTAAGAAAAGATTTACCGTGTATTGAACTTCCCCGACCTATATTGGCTGCATCTATTCTAGACGACGTATTCGCTACAACTGTACTAACTGATATATTCGCTCAATCAGAGCTAACTGATATTGCTTGCTGCCAGAATAGTAAATTTAAACTGGGCCTGCCACATAGCAGGCGAGCATCCTGTCACTGATCCACAGACGGTCAGGTAACCAGGAAGAAAACTCCTAAATATTATGAATTGCCTAACTCCTAAATATTATGAACTAGATGAAATATTATGAATATGAGGAAAGGTAGACCGGTAAAAAAAAGAATGTGGCAGTTGATGACCAGAACGACGTAGTTCCCTTGACTTTCATCGAATGGTTTGGTTATGTATATCAATGCTAAGAAATGAAAATGATGAACAATTGCTACAGTTGAGTAAGAGGTGAGTGTCCTGGGAGTTCATTGGGTAGTAACCAACCTGATGACAAAGGCAAAATCGGGCTCTGCTGTCAGTATTTCAACTCTACGGTTTTACGTGCTCTAAAGTGCGCCTTAAATACTTGGTACGCTGTTAAATTTTGCGAAAGAATTTGGCATTTTTGAGCGTGATTCACCATGAAACACCATATAATATGTTTTGTGCCGATGAGAGAACAACCGTTGTTTGCAAACCACGGCTGAATGCGTGTGATGCTACTGCTCTGATCAAAAGCTTTCCTCAGACAATGGTAGCAGTTGTTGGTTCTTCTCATCATCAAGATAGAGAAACTAAGATAAGAAGCATGGTAGTAAATCAGATGTTGGGTTTCCAAGTGGAAATGGTATCACTGCACTGAACCTTGAACATGGAATAAATGTAACAGTAAATAACATACCAGCAACAGATAGAATAAATCGTGATCTTCTTGGTGAGGTTTGTGAACTGTGCAGAAAAAATTTCCTGCCCATTGGATGAGGGTATTGTGCCGACTGATGGCTGCAGCATCTATGTGAATAGTTCATACGATTTCCGTTGTGCTCTATTTATCTTTTCAGATTATTTGAATGATATAACCAGTTCCGAGTGTGGAGACAGACATATTCGTTACCTAGAAACATCAATTAGAGCTTTCTAAGTTCTATACGAAAGAAAGCGATTCAAACTCACACTGTGACAATGCATGCAAGAAGATGAGAGACGCGTGATATATTTCGTTAGCACTTAAATCTTAAAGATTTATTCTGAACCGAACTATTACCATTGAAAGCGTAACAAGCCGCGTTTAAAGAACTAGCTTAAGTTGCGTTCGTTGCACCAAAAATCATACAGTTTCTATGATTTTGCCTTATTAAGAACACCAGTCCTTGGCGTAAGGAGATTCTTCTCAAGCTTACCGACGCTGCAACACTAAGGGTGCACGTGACCAATGTAAATGATTCTATGAGGTATTGTCTTTGCGTACAAATGCTGCATTGGTGTCTTCGGCTCGAACCATATGTCCGAAGTTTCGAATCCAACGCAGCAAAAGTAAAGGAACACTACGGAAAACTTTTCGTAAGTGTACAATATTTGTTAAGAACTATGAATAAGGATTGGTGTTAATGCATCAGTTAAAAGTACAAATACGCATGTGTTATTTGTCACACCAAACGATTCAGAAGGAGCGCGTTATTTAGTGATGAGATCTACTGAAAAAATCCTTAAGTTGATAAGAATCGTTGATTTTCACATCAGACAAGTCAGGCAGTGATTTGCCTCAAGAATGCTCAATGACTTCATGGTCTTTATGTCTTTTAGATGTCTCACATAGTTATGATATTTTATTGCTTTTCTTTTTGAAGAAAAAAAGACGACGCTTCCATACCTATCTATTCGTCTTCACTTTCTACCTTTCATTGTTATTCCTTCTTTTTTAATATTCGTTTGTCAATGCTGTTCTCATTTCGTACACCTCGTGAATAATATTCGACTACATAACAAGTGCATTTCTGTGCCATATTTTTGACGTTATTTATTTTTTACGTCATTTCACGATTATTTGCTGCTCTCCTTGTTCACGTGAAGGAATCAGATTAACGGTGTGCAACTTTTTTCTTGCTCAATAGATTCATCGGGAAAACAAAAAAACAAGAAAAGAAAACGAACGATGAAAAACAAAGAAAAGAAACAAAAAAGAAAGAAAGCAAGCTAGTGTTGGTATCCTCCCAGATAGGTCTGGTAACAATTTGCCGGGCTCCGAGGGATGGAACGCCTGCTGGGCCAGGGACGCGGGCATCGACCCCATGTGTGTTGCAGGGGCACCTTTGACCATTGCGTTACACGCTCCCTAGATGGGAATGCAAATGTCGAATGAGGTTTGCTATTCTGCTTATTATAGATGCCGGCGATCTCACGATGAAACACTCAGCATGTGATTTCGTCTTTGTTTTCAGTTATGTCGTCAGAACTGTTTACTTGATTTTCCGATCCGAGGATTTTCAAAGAGTTAAGAAATCGATGCGACTGAAGTTTTCCTTGGTTCATTCCCATTAGGCTCATCGATGTTTTTACGGTGGTCACAACAGAAGAGATTTGAAAGGATATCATGAGGTGGCGCCAAAATACTGAGAAAGAAATATGTCGATAAGTTTATGAAATCGTCAAAAAAATCTACAACAAAGAATATGAAATTCTGGTATCATTCGCGCCGAAGTCAACCAGAGCTAATCGAAATGAGTATGCCGTGAAAGCCATTAAGCATTTTGCCATTGGGCCCCTTATGTTCTTCTAGTTCATGTTCTGTTTCTTTTGGTTAATAGTGCACAAAAATATTCACATTATATTCAGATCGCTCTTTTACC